>JALIZH010017878.1:0-35917 GCA_030522465.1 Rhipicephalus appendiculatus
TCTCATTTCTCATTTCACTGCCTTCTTGGATGGTTGTACCTAAACATAGTACTCTGCTCTTCATGCACAGTGTGAGGTCACTGTTTAGGATATCCCTGCCACAGTGGTTTCGTTAGGGCCTAGATGAGGATCGCGTTGCACGCCGCGAATTAAGGTGCAGCCCGCCAATGTACTACGGACAGTGGGTAGATCCAAGTAGAGCGGTTTCAATGGTGCTTCGAAAGCGGAGCTTGCGCTTAATTCCTAGCTCGTAAATGAACACACTCCGCACAAAATGAAATCAAACGCACTCACTATTGCTTGAGGAAGGCGACGAACACGGCTACCCAGCAGGCCAGGATGCCAGCGGCCGAGATGGGCAGGCAGATGACAATCCACGAAGACATGCTGAGCCGGTCGAATGAGTAGCGCCTGTCAGGGCAGAAGTAACATACACGATGTGTCACTGGTTTATAATGACAAAGCTGAGCTAACCGGTACGAGAATTATGGATAGAAGACTGTAGGCTTGTAAACAGGGACACGAGAGAAAACAGTAAGCTTTCGTTTGGGCTAGTTGGTGTAGTATACTTGGAACATAATGCATGGCTGCGCTAAAAACACGGACATAATGTATGGCTACGCCCATCCTCTGTACATCTCTTCCTTGTCCGTGTTTTTTAGCGCAGCAATGCATTGTGCACGAGAGAGAAGGCACGAGAACACAAATGCCGACTAAACACCGAAAAGGCGCACAGCGGCGCAAAAGAAAAGTAGGCATGCACAAGTACTTATCTGTAGCTACACACTCAGGCAAGAACCAACACATCAATCCAGCACTCATGGGAGGTCTACGTGGGCTATCACAGTTCAGGCATTCAATTTCTTCTTTATGAAAGTATTGATGCCTACGTTCTTCTCCGCCGCTGTGCGCCTTTTCAGTCGTTAGTCGGCGTTTGTATTGTGCCGACTTCCGTCTTGTGTCCATGTTTGCGAGCTTACGCTCTTGTGTGTCACTGGTACGGAGCCTCAAAGCTACATTACACGCAAGCTTAAGCACCCTCTTTTTGAAGCTGCGAGTTCGTGATGCCAGTGATGCCCGTATGCTCTTTCTCACACAAGCTGCAATAATAATAAAATCATGCCAAAAGGTTTCAGCTCGGGCTAATTCGCTGTTCGTAATACTGGAGTTACACAGCGAAAATTACGCATGAACCAAGGGTAGACAGAAGAACCATTCGTCTTTTTCTGCCTTTCAACCTCGCCACTCCATTAATGACAATCTATCAGGTCCTGTCATCGCGTATTTCTATTAGTGGCACTAGCAACGAGTCAATCTATTGTTTGTCTTCCAAACATTTCAGCAGTCGGGAAAATTTGTTTTATAAACTAAAACAACTACGAAATCCATGGTTCTGGTTGAAGATAAGAGCTGAATAGGATACATACGATACCGGAGCATAGGTTTACATAATTTAAGGACCACTTAACTGTGAACGAAAATTAATTGAGTTCATTGAACGAGCAAACGCTTTTCTTCTGATCAGCTGGAATCGTTGCGACACATAGTGGAGCGGATCTCAACCACGCACTTCGTTCTACGTGGCTTCTGATATCCGCATCGGCAGTGCCCGAAACGAAAGTTGGCGCAAGGAATACACCAAGAAACACGAATGCGGACGTGCGAGTACCATTACTAGACACCAAGAGAAGGATTAGGTTGGCCTCCAGATTTTTTTTTTTTATCATCACTACAATGTCCTGGACCGAAGCGCAGCCAAAAAAAAAAGAAAGAAAGAAAAAGAAAAACTCACACTGTATCTTATGCATTCACGTAACACGAATGGAAGCGAAAGCCACCTTTTTCTTCTCAGTCAATGTATACAGGGAGCCTAGATGACCGGCCGTTTTAGGGTGGAGACATCTTCAAAAAGTGCCTTCAAGAAACTCAGCCAAAACCAGCGGATAATGGGGCACGCTGTTGCCAGTTTCCACCAAATCTAGCATAGTTTTCTGTGTGCCACCATTTTGGTCCCAACCGCCGCTCCCCTGAGCTCTTGCGACGTAACGCTGAGCGACGCTGACGCGAGCTCACGCAAGGGAGGCAACAGCTCACAACTTCGGTTATCTATGCATTCGGGAACACCGTGAAACACATATAACATGTCCTGCAGCAAAAAACATGAACGAAATGCGCAGTACTCACAGAGCAAATACGAGACGCACTGGTGGGCTCCCAGCCGTCTCGATTTATTTGAGCGAGCCAGAGTAGCCGTCGGCCCGGGCTCGCTGGAAGCGGAACATTCGCAAGCCCTTTCTGTTGTGGTTAGTGCACAGCGGTACGCAGCAATCAGGCATTCTCAGGCTTCACCGGCAGCGTTTAACACGCTATCGCTACGTTCGGCGCCGTATTGTCGATGTTTAAACGGAGCCGGGCGTAGACGCAGTGCGGGCACCAAGATGGCACGATAGCGCGGCGCCGCTGTCTGGCAACATTGTGTTTTGGCGGGCGGCGGTGCGTTGGCGGCATGTAGTGGGTCAAAGGCTGACATCACCCTAAAACGGCCGGTCATGTAGGCTCCCTAAATGTATAGATCCTGCCCTGCCACCCTCCGGATGTTTTCTGCACCTAACTTGCTTTTCCACTGCCTCCAGGATCGGAGGCACATAACCTGGTTTTGCACGGCCTCCGTGATCGGCCCTCCTTTGATCAAGCTACGACGTCATGTGGTGACGTCTTCTTGTGACTCCACGTCACGTGATGTCACTGTGACATCATATGGTGACGTCATCACGTGATAGCGATTTTCCGCATCAATCGTGTCGACGCCGCTGACGGGAGACGCCGACGCGGGAGACGCCAGTCAATATTCGCGTCTGACGAGGCGTGGAAGGCTTTCGCCTTATTAAGTATAAAACGAGCGAACCAACAGAGCCAGCCGTGGGCGTTGCGTCTCTTACTCTTCAAGCACCGTGCGTAGAACCCGGGAGGCTGGGTTGCCGAAGACCGAACCGACGGCGCCGAGAGTTGCCGAGTAGGCGACGGATAGCAGTAAGACTCGGCGGATCTGTAGGTACTTCCTGCGGTAATCGGTTACACACCGCGGCATGAAAGTCTTTCTCTCTATTCGACGAACAAGCGCGAAGGTATGGCAAATCTCGATACGTCCCCTCGTGTGCATTTCGACTGATGTAAAGAAGAGAAACAAGAGAGCGTATATACGGTCATTGCGGGCTCACTTGCACTTTACACAAACGGGGACATTATGAGACAATTTGTGGGGGGACAGAGGGAGCGATCTCAAGCCAAAATTAAAAGTTTGTCACCATGCTTTTCAAAAAGATAAATGCTGTTCATTTCTTATTTATATTTTGACACGTGATGCGTGACGCTTAGCGGGTTACCGTGTTGTCAACGGGGAACTCTCCGATGACAGTTGTTTGGCGTTACGGGTGCTTAATATGCGGTGTAGAAGATTCACGTGTATGCGCTTTTTAAAACACTTGAGTGATTGAGAGCTTTGTTTACTTCTTGCCGCGTGTCCAGCCTCACATTTTCACTATTACACTCTTTTACCGTGAACAAGAACAACGTAGATAGCTCCAGTCCTCCCTCATACTCTCTTACACGGCTGTTCATCGTTCTCGCGACAACTCAAAGCGCGATTCTGCTGGCTTTCTACATCTCAATACACTCTGTTCGGTAATGAGAAGCCAGTAGCAGTGAGAAACTTTTGCCTACATCGACACACCTTCTATGTGTTTCAAATTTCTTGTCTGCCGAGAGCGCTCAACCCAGTGGGGCAGTGGCCTGTAACAGGTATTACGTACATGTCAAAAAAAAAAAAAATAGCAAAATGACTACCCTTGCAGCGAGCTTGGTGCTAATATTGCTTAGGTAAGCTTGACTGGTGCCCAAAATATGTGTTGTACCGGAGCACATCGGTGCGAGCCCTGTGCCAGCGTGGAAGAAGACGTTGACGTTCGGGTAGTTCGTGCCGGGTTTCTGCCTGAACCAGCTTCTTTGACTGGCACTGAGCTGAGATCAATAACAAGTGTTCGTAGAACAACACGCTTGTTTCAATGTATTTTGGGCCACAGTCAAGATATTGCGCCGTCTTGTAAACAGTCGTACGGACGACACACAACACCAGAGAGCCCAGGCCTTTCTCTCGCACTGCCAGCTCGCCTGAACGCCAAGAACCACTGCAATCACTCGTCACAAGCCACTCGTCATCGATGGGCTTTGTAAAGGAACTGCCGTATGCATAGGCGTGCGCATAGTTCCCCCTTCAGGGGGGGGGGGGAGGGGGGGGTGAAGGTTCGTCGCAACGCCCCCCTTCCCTGTTATGTCGGTGTATGGGGCTGACACTGCGCTCCCCCCCCCCCCCCCGTGTCGCAGCCCCCCCCTTCATATTATATAAATGTATGGGGCTGACTTTGCGCCCCCCCCCCCTCTTCTTAGGTGACTAGAGGAGGCGGCTACCTCATCCTGCCCCCCCACCCCTTGCGCACGCCTATGGCCGTATGCGAATGTCAACTCCCAGCTTTTCGACAGGACATCACATTGGGTACTGCGCACATGGCATAAAACATTGTTGGACCGTATGGATATCACGGCTATTGGTCGGTGTACCGAGAGCTATATTATTGAATCGAAATAACATGAGTATAAACCAGCAAAATTGCGAGCCCGTCGAGGCTTAAACAACTTCTTCCACACAACGTATGCGCCGATAAGCCACTCACTTCGACTCCTGTTCAAACTTGGCAGCGAAGTCGACCGAGATCACGCTGCTCCTTCTGCGACAACCTGCGGACAATAGCAACGCAAAAAGGGACAGCATTTTGGACGCTCTTATTAAACCTTCCACTAAATAAAGCTTTATTTCTCTCTTTTTCTTTTCACATTAAATGAACGCTATGCAAAGACACACAAGCTTTGTGTGTAGTTCCCTCTCAAATTACGTTTTTCTTTTTTTTTTTAACCTTAGCCATTATGGGGTTCTTTTAAATAAAATGCTGGTGCAAAGTACAGCTAGGCGGTATAGTGGCACGTCAAGGAGATCATCATGACCTAAAGACGGTCCTATTTACGAAGGGCGGAGATCGCCGCTGTTTTTTGTTTTTTTATTATTATTATTATTATTATTATTATTATTATTATTATTATTATTATTATTATTATTATTATTATTATTATTATTATTATTATTATTATTATTATTATTATTATTATTACGAGTTTTTGGCTTACTCCTCAGATGCATGTAATGAGGCTTCTCTAAGTTGGTTTCATCTCAAAACTGCAGCGTTGTCCACGATTTTATTACAATTTGCTTTTGAAACGGCGCTTAACCATCTGCCTGGCTTACTAAGAGAACATATTACGCAAGTGGAGTGCATAGTTGAAGCACTATCTTCACGAAGAAAGCGCGTGGAATGACCGTTAGGGGCTGTCAGCCGACGCCAGCTGGCAGACTCTTACAGCATAGAGAGCTGGAACCGGCGCTGTCTTGCTCCTTCGGAGCGAAGGACGTTGAACTCGGACAGGAAACGACAACACTGCGCCCATAGTAAATATTTCCTGATTTTTCTAATATATTTCTGGGACTCGCCCAACTCATTTTAATGAATCTGACGCATCGAAAAGTAACGTCGCAACACGGCGCAAGGGGGAAGCAATGAATTCATTAGCAACAAATTGGAACGGGGTACGAAGCAACGCTAGCAGCTAACTCGTTTGAAATGCGAATCGGGCGTAACTGCAAAACGCTGACGTAAGGGAATACGCGGCCGCTCCAGTGAGTGAAGTGGTTTTCGTGCTGGCTGTCACGTTCAGCCTGAACGCGAAGTGAGCGATGAGAATACAGCACGTGGAAGGGTATACGAGCCGTCTACGTCTGCCGAAAAAGCATGCGCGACCACGCCCTTTTGATCAAAGTTCGCAGCTGCTGCCCGTGCGACGCACCCCCTCCCCCTCCCCTCATCCCTGTTAGGCCCGATGGAGCCCGTCGGCGAGTTTCATCTCAGCTTGAGCCGCACCCGTCTGCAGGACTTCGCCAGCCTTCGCTTGCACAGAGAACACGCAATGAGCGGGTCGATGTCATCTATTTGGACTTTTTGCGGACCATGACGACGACGACAAAAATGCGCCTCGAGTTCGTGTATAATTGCTACCGAAATAAAAAGGGTTGGTTCAGGATATCTTCAAAGCAAACCACTTTCTCTTTGAACGCCCTAATCCCACGCACCTAATGCTCCCTTGCCGTAGGTGGACGACTGTCCCGAATCGGGTGTCCACAACACGTCGCGGCTGCTGCGACTGCTGCGACGAGACATTTGGGGAAGACCTCCGGCGCCGACAAGCTGCGGAGCCGAGCCCATGAGCGCGGGCAGCCGCTGGTTGGACGGCTCCACCTCGGGCTGGTTCGCGAGGCGCGCCAAGATGGAGGCCCTGCGCAGCATGCGCCGTCGCCGAGCGCTCGTCAGGGCGTCGTTCTCGATCTCGACGATGGTGCACTCGACGACGGGCATCACGATGAGCGTCGAGAGCACGTTCTCGAAGAGCAGCGTGCCGCAGAAGGCGAGCGCCATGAGGGCCGTGAACACGGCCTTGACGCCGGCGCCGCCGGCGCCCAGAATGGCGAGCGCCACGCGGCTGTACACGTTGGTTCCTTCCATGGCCAGCGCGAGCAGAACCACGCCCACAATGAACAGCATCGTCTCCTGCATTTAAGGGACTGTTATATGCTGGAACGGAATGGAAAAAAAAACTCCTTTCACTTGCCGTAAGAACCTGGGCACACCTTCAAAGAAAGGTCTAAGTGAAAAATTTTCAATAGCGACAACTTGTTATACGTCCACGTTGCTGGCGTTCAAGCGTGGCCGTTTCCAGGTTTGTATTCACCACTCTCATCATTTTGCTTCACTATCACTTCAGTAAAGGCCCTGCTTAGGCGAGCAATAGTCGTGGAACGTGTACCATGCATTTTCCTTTCTAAATATGCGACATCTGCTCCGCACCCACCTCGTCCCGCTCCCTGGTGCATATATCGAACGTTGACTTTAGTCCGACGAGCGAATGAGTGCCTTCGACAAAACGGTACTAATCGATTAAGTCAAAGTAAGAGTACTCACTATCAAGAACCGACAGGAGGTGTTTTTGAGAGTGGTCGACGTCCAGGCATTATTCACGGAAATCTTTTCATCGACCCCTTCATGGGAGACCTGTGCCCGGGTGGTTAATCAGTTTTGCAGGACAATAACGCCGTGCAATCAATAAAGTTTTTTTGACACCCATTCATCCCTCAGTTCGAACGTTACGAGCAAGACGGCGCTTACGGCAGCGCGCCCTAAGCAAGTGGCACAATGCTCTCGCTTCATTCCTTTGGGGTAACAGCGAACAATGAGACAACATTTCTCTCAGGAACGCTGTGTGCCGTTACCAAATGCACGCATATAAAACCTAGAAATTGCGAGCAAAGGAAAGACTCTTGCTTGGCTTCGAGAGTACAGCACTGGCAGCTAACGACGCACGTTCATGTAATGTCCGGCCGCGAGGTTCGGGTCCATGACGCCCAGCAGCGGCAGCAGTACCAGGGGCACCGACGACGCCATGGGCGCCGGGATCACGTTCAGCACCCAGTACTCGAACACGATCAGCATGCAGTAGGCGCAGCGACCTTCCTGAGAAACGGGATCGCGAGATGAAACTAATATGACGAAAGAAACGTGTTCGCGCTAACCGCGTTGAACCGCGGTTAGCGCCAACCACGGTTAGCCGATGTTGCACAGCGCAAAAGCGTCCTCGGTTAAGGCGGCTAACCTATCCTCGATGGACGCCGCCATTTCTTTGGTTAACCGCCGAACCGTGCTAGCCAAGCTCGGTTTCCTACAACCGAGGTTAGCGGCATAACCGCGGTTTCGCGTACCGTGTAACATAAGCGAACCACGGTTAAACGTAACCACCGTTACGTTAACCACGGTTTAGGCTGCCTGTGTGACAAGGGTATTAGACGTTGAAGCAAAGTTCTCGTTACAAATCGTGTCGGCGGCTACCGAAGCAGGTTGTCACTTCTAAAGCTATGAGTGCTTGTGACGAACTGCTTTCCATTAGGGCAGCGAGTACATGGACATCAGGGTGAAGTTTTAGGCATCTACGCCACCTTGTTGCCAAAGCAGATGCGCGGTCCGCGCACGGATGCTTATATAGGAACGACAAGCGTGATCAGGTAATATGGGATTCCACGTAACCTTAAATACAGCAACAAGTTTCAGTTGCAATACACGAACTCCTTGTTCCACTGAAAGCGTTGCAGATTCAAAGCAGCCGTTCTACAAAATAAGGAGAGTGACGCGAATGTGCGCGCTTTCCAACCACAATACTGTATAGCTTTCGAAACGTTGTTTGTTTCGTATGATTGCCCACAATGCGAAAGAAACAAGCGATATACTAAGCTGCAGACGACAGAAACACTGATTAAAAGCAACACAACGTGTCTCGTGTCGTATATAGTTCTTTGTCATTACGTTGTTGCATCTCATTCACGTTGTAATTAAATATGCTTTTGTAGCCACCTGCCGAACATTCATATGCAGCAATTCACAGAGGCGGTCAAAAGTTCGCAGGCCACTATACCATGTATTCCTATGCAAGCTTGGCTTGGGAACTTTTGACCACCACTGTGCGAGACGGGGCATAGAAAAGTGAGGGGGAAATAGGAGAAGACATGTAGCCTGCGTCGATGCAACACCATCAGGGCACACGACGATAGCCAGAAGAAAATAACAGTACTAGTAAAACGTTTAAACGAACCATGGTTCCCGGTAGGAGCAGGGGTGCGAGGTAAATGGGCGCCAAGTACGCCACCAGCATCTGCGCCCCGTCAAACCATCGCTGTTTCGCCGTCACATAGGCGGCCACAGCTCGAACTGCAGAAGAAGACACCATACAAATAAATGATAGTGACTCATGCGGTATACTGAAATGCACTATCCTAAGTAAGGGTGACGATTCATCGGCTTCAATATACGAAAATTAGCGTCAAAAAACAAGTGATTGACTCATTTGATTTAACGTTCGGAATCAGCATTTGGGCGTATAACAAGACAGTGACAAGAGGACAGCGGTGCATGACCTGAGCGTTAATTTTTAACATCAATTCTTCGTTTGGAAAGTTGGCTGTCAGATGGGGAGAAAGCATGGGGTGCTTTTTTTTTTTTTTTTTTTTTTTTTTTTTTTTTTTTTTTCACAACAGCATTCCTGAGGATTCGTAATACTATAGTGTACGGATGAACAGCATATGTGTTACGACGATCAATTGTTGCGACATTTCACCTTATGTGAGGATGGGGTGAAGATGCAGCGCGTGGACGGAAATGCGGTCACTGCAACCCTATATCGCTAGCTCCCGCCGCGCCGCATCCCAGTTTCATCGCATTACATCCACTGCGAACCCACAGGTCCAACCCCCCCACCCTCCCTCCCTGCTGTCCGGGACATTGTGGGCTTAGCAACAAACACGAAATAGCTGCAGCAAGTAGCGGCTTTTCTTATTACTGATCTCCTCCGCTCCTTCTCCCTATCTCTGTCTATCTCTCCCTTTATGGCAGCATAACGGTGAATCACCTCAAACGCTCCTGCTGCTGATACGTAAAAAAAATCGCTACAAAGCACCCGACAACGGGATAGAAACGAAGTGCTCGAATACCTCGAACGACACGTACCTCTATTTTTCAAGGACAGCATTTGTACGCGTGGTCCAGTGTCGATCCTACAGCACAGAGGTGCTTCGAAGTGACCACGTAGACAGGGCGATCTCTTCACGAGAACCACGCGCCAGGGGTACGTCCATTCGCGCGTGCACCACGTCTTGTTCTTGTTCTTGTTCGCCTGTTAACTATATGGCGCACACCCACTGTGGGGGGATTGGCTGAGAATTGAGTGGTTTTATAAAATATTATGAAATTTTAGAACAAAGGAGGTTATAGAATAGAAAATTATGGTGCTCAATCTAATGTATATATTTATCACCGTCGCGGGTATTCGTTCTCCTGTCATATCATGGTTCGTACCCACTGTAGACGAGCTTGCGATAATCGCGTGGATACAGAGATCTTGCCGCGCAAATAAACTCGTTTTTGACGTTCTAACGTCGTTTAACAACTTTGGAGTGATAAAAGCAACTGCAAGATGCGCAATAAGCTGTCTAGCTGACGAATTTATTTTAGTTGTGTATCTTCGTCCAGAAGTATATACAATTAGTTTATACACATTGATTCCTTTCATCGCATATGCCGTAGTTTTCATTCCAATGTCACATATAAACTTTTGGAACCTTTAGAACACATTTACGATTTCTTTTTCAGGCTTTCTTTTTTTTTTTTTTTGCATTTCCTGATTCCTATGTCCCAGAACTTCGTTCCTCCTAAGCTTGCATGTGATTCTTTCCTATGGTTCTACCGAAATTGGCTTAAACCCCTTACAAAAGGCTCAGCTATAATTCTTCATCAGCCACAGCATCACCAAAGTGCACGTAATGCCTCACAGGTGTGTCGCAGGTACCACACTTCTCCGCAGAATGACGAGTAATGGCATAATGGATGGTTCCCTACTTCACAAACACTATCTTTGGCGTAGTGGGTACCTTGCTAGTGTTACTTGTATTAGTAGCCCCAAGAGAGTTTGCAACCGGCTCTAGAAATACCGCTCTTCCAGTTTTCGCTGTGGTTGGTTGGTTCCTTATTGTTTTGGCGCAACCCACCTCGGGGGGATAGGCCATGAAATCGGACGGTGTCTTGCTTAAGAAACTAAGTCACATTACTGGAGGAAAGGGTTGAAAATGAATTGCATTACAGATTAGTATTCTAAATTCTCAAGATTAAAAAAAAAAGAAGAAGAAAAAGCGAAAAAAAAAAACCTATAGAGAAGCAACCGAAAAAAAATATATATAGCTGTAATTAAGACAATTGAAGTGATCTAACCTTAACATTCCATTCTTTTAGAGTCTCTTAAATAATTCGCTGTGACTGTGCCGCGCTATCCACGCAGGCCTGGTTTTTCTTTTTCTTTTTTTTTTTTTCGCAACCTCATTTCAATACTATTTTAACAACAAAAAATTCAGACCGTAGGCTAGGGCAGTATGCAGAAACACTCGTACTGCAGAACTCGGAACTGTTTTTCAGTAAAGCACCTAGTGGAAGCCAAGGTAGGGGCCAGTTGACTTTCGTTTCCCTGTTGCATGCTAAAATTTTACAACTGGTGGAACCAAAGTTAATCCAGATATCCCCCACTTACCCGCCCCCTTGCCCGTCCCAATGAGGCGCCTGCCCCCTGCCAGATTTCTTATGGGGCGAAAAGATCCTTCATTTTATTGCCTGGCTAAAACTGAACATACGCGCTTGAGCCCCGGTGCCGGGTGAACAACGTCCGGTCGTTCCCACCAACTTCTTTTGTCGAAGCGCGGAGTACAGATAAAACTTGTAGCTGGGCGAGTTGGTTCATACTTGAAGGGTAAAAATGGTGTGCGCAAATAAACACGACAGGGACACGGAAAGGATGAACATGGACAGGCGTGTCCATGTTCATCCTTTCCGTGTCCCTGTCGTGTTTATTTGCGCACACCAGTTTTACCCTTCAAGGAGCACAGATATTTGCTCTTTTCAGCGATCATTGCTATCTGCTTTGCGGCGAAGGGAAAACGAATTTACGTGAGTGGTTCTGTCGCACCTGCAAGTAAACTACTGCATTCACGAAGCCACTTAATTGATATTTCGCATATTCATTCACGAATGAAGAACAGGCTTGAACCGTTAAACTTGCGCGTTTTCCTTGTTTGTAGCCGTAGCACCACTTAAGCTCGCATTGCTTACGCCTAGTCCAAACGTGCACGTGTGCACCACGTGAGCACGTGTGCACAAAAGTGCACGTTTAGTAAGTTATTGCTCTTTATGACCTTTTAAGGTCGGAACCCCATCATTAATTATTCTTTCTCTGTCCATTTGTAGCATACAGTGCCTTTTTTGATAGCTTCCTTTCTACATGTGACGCATGTGACCGGCGCAACTTTAAGTGCAGCATCTCTCTACGCTCGTCAGTGCCTGGTTGGTCGCGTACGATATCATCACCGAAATTTGTGAGTGATAAAAAAACCGGCACATCCCACGTACTGTGAGAATCGATGTAGCGCGAAGCAGCCAGCAAGAAGCAAATCATGCTGTACATAATATGCATGTTATTATTTACATGTTAGGACCTGTCATTTGTGTTCATCATACAGTCACGTCGCGCAATACAAATTTTGGTGTATATCAAGCTAGCAAACTGGACGCAAGCGCACCAGGAGCGCTTGCGTCCTTTCGCACCAGCGTGCGAAAGGAGCACGCTGCTCACACACAAGTAACAATTGTGAAAGTTGTTCGCGCTCGACCTGTGTATACTTGTGCGTTCGTTCCGTGCGTCCTTCTTCTTCTTCTTTTTTTTTTTTTTTTTTTTTTTTTTTTTTTTTTTTTTTTTTTTTTTGAGCAGAGCGCTTTAAGTGCCGAGCTGTGACAGTTGTTACTTCGCGCTCGTCCTGTGTATGTTCTTTTCGTGCGTCCTTTTTGCTTGAGGAACGGTGCTGCAAGTTTAGAGCGACTTGCCGTTCTTCGCGTGACATTACAATCTGTTGACGGTGGTCGAGTGGTTATGGCGCTCGACTGTTGACCCGAAGGTCGCGGGATCGAATCCCGGCCGCGGCGGCTGCATTTCCGATGGAGGCCAAAATGCTTGAGGCCCGTGTACTTAGATTTAGGTGCAAGTTAAAGAACCCCTGGTGGTCTAAATTTCCGGAGCCCTCCACTACGGCGTCTCTCATAATCATATCGTGGTTTTGGGACGTTAAACCCCAGATATTATCATTATTATATTACAATCTATTGTTATAGCATTCATTCCTTCGAACTTGTGGCGAAACATTGCACAGTAAACGCTCAACTACCTCTGAGAAGACACGTTTCACTTTCGTGTTATACCGATACCTATTACAGAGGGATCTGTCATGTTTTTTTAAGGTGAGGATTCGCTTCGGATCCGATATATACGTAGACAACCTAGCTTCTGAAATGAAATAATGATTACTCATAATATACTTGGTCGTTTATTCGTTAGACTAACATTTACACGTTGTGAACCCTGAAGATATCTTTGTCATGGTGGTGCAGGCCTTTTACAGAAACAAAGTAAATGGACTGCCAGAAGCAATCTGCTCTTCCACGCTATTCTATATCACTTTTTTTTTTTTGCGTGAATGCGAGGATATATAAGCTAACTTAGCTAGTATATTAGTACTTCTTTAGAGGGGATGGAGAGATGCGAGCATGCGGCATCTACTTTAGCTGCTGTTTCGCATTTATTTTGAGTAGGTTGAAGCCCGGATGGCAATAAAAAGCAACTAGAGTCATTCATAATACAACCAGTACCATCTAGCATCTTTTTATTGCCACCATCTCTCTATACATATATGTACGCGCGTGTTCTTGCGTTTAATTGGACCTGCGTCGCGTTGATCCACCAATGACTCCCTTTATTTCCTGGTAACTGCGTCTTTCAGCTGCTCTCTTTCTCTTTGTTTGCGCTCTCTCTAATACCACGACTACCAAAAAATACAATGTTTCTTGTTTATAATTAAATAAAAAGAATATGTCACGAAGAAAAGAACTTAAAAATTTTCCCTGGTCGTTGCGGTTGGCCGGATCCTGACATCAGACCGCCTTTCTGTCATTTCGCCCTTCGTCCAGCGCCTGGTGTACAATACTGCGTCATGCCCGACCACCTCCTTCTCCCCATCGACGTGGCCACAACACGACAACACAGGGTACGTAACAATACAGAATGATCAGGGGCCGTGGTACTGAAGAAAAAAGCCGACCGCTCGCCCGCAAGCTCCTCTTGTTTCACCGTCCAGATTGAAGTTGCCCGCCCGGCACGAAATTTGTAGCCCGGTGGCTTTCTTTTACGACCTATTTTCTGGAGCTCCAATCACCGACTGCGTCTTGTAAGAAAGGCGCTGGACCATTGAATGCGAACCTCATCTGACTCCTTTCTTTTGTCTTTGTGCTTTGTGGTTCAGAACGTTCAGGGAATGCTCGGAAAGGCAAACTTTACTTCGATCTAGCGGCTTCTTCGTTACGTGGAGCGCGGTCAATGGCGCTGTGGCCAGCACACATCACATGATCCGAAATTGGATGGCTTCAATCTCGAAAAATTGAACTGCCCTATTTCTTAGCAAAGACAATCAGGAGTCGAAGTAACTGATAGTTTTGGCGTTGAAAAATATTTTTTATTTCCCTTGTCAGAGTTTCTTTGTAGCAAAGACGCAGGAATTACTGACATGAAGCTTGTTTAGAACAATCAAGCTGCAGTCGTTTGGGAATAAATGTCATAGTTGTTCTTTCTGAATGCATTTTCTGAATCACCTAGTCATTTTATAACCAACTATAGACGGTAATTAAAGTGTTTCTGTTTCGGAAACAAGGCAGCGCAACTTCCAAGGCTGTGTAATGCTACGTGGGGAGGTAGTAACCGTGAGGTATAGAATGCCTGTTCCGAATAACGTATTCTCGACGGCTATTCAACTGTTCTCATTTCTGTGCTACTATGTTTGTTTTCTGTGTTTAGACATATATTCCCGCCGGATGAGCGTTTGATTTCTCTCGTTGAAGACTGCCGCGGTAATCACGCGTACTGGGAATAACCACACTCTGACGGAACAGCGGGGAGAGCGCTGGAGAGATGCGGCGTTTATATGCCCTGCGATTCGTGCTCTTACCGATATCGGTGACGTACCGGCGAACCCAAGCACTCACTCGTTGGAGAAAAACGATGCCGGTCGCCGTTGATCGAAACAATGGGACGAGGTCTGTGCTGAGGAAAACGTGTAAGCTCTCCACATGGCATGACGGGTGCAATAACATTTCATTTGCTTCAACATCGCCTAATGCGTAGACTTCAAATTTATCGCACAACTCACAGGGCCCCTATGTACGTGTATTCAACTAAGACGACTCGAAGGCGAAAACCATCTTCTTTTTTCTTCTCGGTCGATGTACTGATGCTGCCTCACCACCCTCCGGAAGCTTTCTGCGCATAACTTGGTTTTGCAGTGCCTCAAAGCTCGGACACGTTGCAAGCTTTCTGCAGAAGTCCCGCTCTTGCCCTGCCTCCGTGATCGACACACTTTCTGACCATGCAACGATGTTATGTGTGACGTCGTCGCGTGACGTCAGTCATGTGGCGTCATAGGGACGTCATGATGACACCATAGTGACGTCACGAATTTCGGCTGTGACCTCATGATGACGTCAAGCGGTAGCGTCATCCTGTGATTATTTTTTGCCTCACTATAGTGTTGATGCCGCCGATGCTGACAGTCAGTTTTCGAGTTTGATAAGGCATCTAAGGCTTTCGCTTTTATAGAAAGTTCTGCGGGCGGCCCTTTCCAAATTCTGCTAAATTATCAAAATTCTTCGCACAATCCTGCCAGATACCCTCTTAGCGCCCTTTGTGAAGTCGGCTCTTTCGCTAAGTCGATGTGCTTTCTGTGTGGCACGCTTTACAGGCGACAGTAAAGCATTTTGTTTATTAACCATCCTTGTTTCAAACAAGCAGAGGGGGGTTCTAAACACCAAAGAGATATATAAACACGCGTTGCAACAGACGTACACATGCGCGTGCACAAAGTACCTAAAATCGAACGTATACATACATACATACATACATACATACATACATACATACATACATACATACATACATACATACATACATACATACATACATACATACATACATATACATACATACATACATACATACATACATACATACATACATACATACATACATACATACATACATACATACATACATACATACATACATACATACATACATACATACATACATACATACATACATACATACATACATACATACATACATACATACATACATACATACATACATCCGAAGCACGCGTCCCTATAGTTATCACACACATTGGTCTTTGTGCTACCACTCCCCTTGTGCGACCTTTCCTGTCAGGTAAAGAAATTACAAAACACATGCATTGTGCTACCTCGGTTAATACACGCGTGCGTCGCATGTGAGGAGCCGTAAGTCTTATCGTTCATCCGCATGAGTACGATTCTGTTGTGACTTGGCATATTCTGTGTGCTTTTTCTGCCACCGCGCCTCTTTACAAGTTGCTAGCAAGGTCATCTAATGTTCGGAGCTATTCGCAGCAGCCTACGCCAATGGAACTAGCACGGATCTAAATAAAGTTTTTCCATACCATACGCCAACGGAACCATGAGTACGTCTTCCTGTCCAACAGACAATCGAAAAACAGAAGTGTCGGTAAGCTTAATCAAGGAGATGCGAGCCGTTACGATAGCACGAGAAGAGAGCACACAACGTACGTCAATAGCGTCACCGGAGAACATCGCTCACGGCGAGTCGTCAGCGATAGGAACGACATGAAAGCCAGACCGTGCATCATCGATTCAGCAAAAGTTTTCCAGAGCAGGACGTGGAGAGATGAGCTCGCAATATTAGACGACGTGGGCCAATTCGAAGCCGAGCGAAAGTAACACCGTGGCGCCATCCGAAGAAATCGCAAAAGAAGAGGCTAAAAGCTGAATCACGAGCCAGCTCCATTTGCAAATTGGACGGCGCGACGGCCGTCTCCGTCTCGCACGTCGTACTTGTTGTCGACCGGACGCGTGACGCAGGACGTTGCATAGGGGCACGCATTGGTGCTAAAGGAAGGCATCAAATGGAGGCCGAAAACACCCACGCGCTCGGTCTTGCGTTCACGCCAATACGTGTTTCTCTATAGCATTCAACGAAAGATGTCGCGGTGTTTACTCCGCCCCGGTGATCCTCCCGCGCACCGTTCATTTTTTAGGGCGCCTTGCAACTCTGCAGAAAGCAACAGACGACTGAACATTCTATCGGCTGCTATTGCAGTCAAGTACACCGTGCCTCTCCCGTTTGCTTTTCCTTGCAAGCGAGCAGCCGGGCTTTTTGCTTTGGGGAGCTCCACGCAGTGGGAGATCACGCATTCTCTTTTAGCTCCCCGGAAAACTAGCCTCACTCTCATTCACATCAAGCGCATTTGAGTTAAAGTGTCAAGTTCACTCCGGCTGCCTGCTTCTAAGAACGCACCGCGCCATACATGCGTTACGAATTCGAAGACGGAGCTGGTTCGCCATTTCGTCGCACAGCCACCGGCTTTAGTCAGCGATAGCAATATTTTACGCCTTCCTCTCTAAAACCATTCTAAGTGTGAAACTCGAAGCCGTAGCAAGTATCTACGGCCTTAGAAGTTATGAGCGCAGTTCGAGGGTACTAAGTGTCGCCTTCACTTAACGATGTTTCTCACACACGCCTACGCACAGCGACACTTGAAAGCGCGTGTGTGGATGAAATCTCCTTAATTGTGTGTCAGCTAGTATGTGGTGTTTCCCTAAAGTAATTACTAGAGAGTTAGCTACAGTCTATCAGCTAGAGCTACGAGAAGGCAGGTTATTGGAGTGTAAAAACGATGGGTAGTATACTAAGTGGATTAACGTTTGACTTCCTACCTCCAAACAGCCTTGGGGCTTTCTAAATTGATTGCTTTTAACGATATAAGACTTATCAATGCAACCATTAGCAATGATTATGCGTGATATTTTAAAACCCTATCACAAATTTTTATTTGCTCGAATAAATAATTGACAACGGCCTCTGAGCGTGAACAACCTTCATGCCGCTCTTTGCTCACACAGATACCCTTGGTTGCTCGAAGGCGATCCTTTCGACCAGGCTCTAAAAACGCATCTGGTCTTCTTTAATCACTGGCGGGTTATCGTCCAAGAAATGCTGTTTCGTATTTCACTGGGACGCAATAAAGTTGAATCACAGGTATCTCAGGCTGATGAGCTCCTCGGCTGCTCAAATACGCTGACAAATATGTCCATACATAGTCATATCTTATGCGGAGCTATATCGACTCAGTATGCACATATAGGAAACACTCAAAGCTCTATCAAATGTCTTCAAGCGCGCGCTTCACCGGAGGGTTATGGCTCTGGCACAGCGTCGGCGCATTAAAACAGATTTTCATTTCTTTTCCGTAGCTTCATGGAGTGTGCATTTTTCTCATCATAAGTGCTCCGAGCATACTCTTTAGCTGATCCTTTTTTAGCAATAAACAAAGGTGCCAGACGCCGCAGAGTGAAATAGGAGGGCACGAGACCTGAGGAGGTCGTCTTTGTGGCTCTGCCTGCGCCGACAGCGAGAATTTTCCACACGACAGATATCCGACAAATCACAGCTCCAAACGAGATCACACATACTGAGTGCGTCCTCCGTACCCAATAAGGTTACCAAAGAACCAATAAAGACGCTGGCTATGTGATGCCGAATCGAGGACGTTTCGCTTGAACGTCTCACTGAGAAGGCATGGCGTTTTCATATCCCCTTCGTGCGCCACACGCGAAGAAGCCGAGCGCAATATCCTGCGTACTTATTGTTCCCCGTGGGATAGAAGAAAGCCCGCGGAACGAAAAGCGCGAGCGGAAAGGATGCTACGAAAAAAAGAGGTACAGCGAAACCGTGGTACCATTGCGTAAAAGCACGAAGTGTAAGGAAAAGGTGAGGGAAATGGAGGGAGATGGAAGGGTTCGAAAAGGATCCTCGAGAGTCGAGGACGAGGAAGGGCAAGGAAGAAAGACCTCATAACTTCACGGCACGTCCAGAAAGGAGTTGCGAAGAAAACAACTTTCTACCGCCGGTTCTACGCAGCCGGCCGCCCGGGTCTGACCCTCACCAAGGTTTCTACCGCTCGTCGCGGTGTGTGGTGTAACAACGCAGGCCTGCAAGCGAGTTGGCTGGCCCCGACCCAAGCTTACGCGGTTTTCCTTCATCTTCACGACGGCGTGGCCATGTTTCGTGTAGTACAGCCACCGTTTTTCTGTACCGCTGTAAGGCAACGTCCCAACTTTCGGGGGGCGGCGAGCCACGACTCATATTTCCGGCGACAGCTGCTGAGCGGCGGCTTGGCCAACCCAACTCGGGATATATATACACGCGGTATCATTCTAGATCCGTATTGTATCTATTTCTCGCTTCCCACCGGCCCCTGCTGTGCCCCGTGTTCATTTCTTCCGATCCGGTTGTTCATTCCTTGCCGCGTATCACCTTTCCCCGCTCTCCTAGGTCATTAGTTTGTGTTTGGTAATCTTTCCGGGCCAACATCTGGTTGGCCACACACGGCTCACTTGCGATAAGGTTCGCGTAAGACGATCGCTTAAAATTTTTGCTACAAAGATATGCACGAAATTTGGAAGGTGGTGAGAAAACGACCAATCTAGAGCAGAAGAGAATTTTACATTTTTCTTCACTTTGTGAAGCATGAGTCGCTAAGACTGTCTTTATTGGCGTAGGTACCAGATATGCACTTAAAATAGGGTTTGAAAAGCGGTATGACATTATTTTTGCGTTTTGGGGAAAAATATCGTCAAACAATGCTTTAATAGAGTTGTTGCTACTACTGAATAAACTCACGTCACTAATTCGAAGACTTGATTTGTCAAGAAGGCGCTGTATAAACAGCATTGGAGGCGTGCGATATCTCGGCCAGTCCAAAAATATTACAAATACAAGTGCCCTTTTCCTCATCGGTGGCTCATACCCGCTACAAAGGGCTAAACCAGAGCCAGGTTGTTTCGCAACGGGCTTCAGTTACTCATCAAAATATATTTTATATCATAGCGTAGTTGCGAGTGAAAAAAAAAGCGAACGTATAATCAACCGACCACATTTAAAAGTGTATTTTTTATTGTTTCTAACATATAAGTTTTCTCAACATATCAAGACAATATTTTACCGCTGAAACTACAGTAACATCCACATTGCCTCTTTGTGAACACACCTCAAGTCCAAACCCGCGAAAGAAATCTCCTGATAGCCTTATTTGCTTTTGAAGTTGATCGCCAACTGGAGGCTCAACAAATCTAAGCCCGAGACAAAAGTGGTGAACTGAACATGACCTGTGTAGATAAAAATTCAAAGGGTCCATATGGCAGGCCGGTGTTGTGGAAGAAATTTCCGATTATCTGTAAGGGCATCAACCAGTCCTCCAGGGGAAGCCCCCCATGCCGGGGCTTCGACCACCGCAGGATCGCCTTTAGAGGCCCTGTGGAATGGGCCTCCGTACACAGTTGGAAAATTCATACTATAACATTTTTTAACGCGATAGCGTTAAAGAGCCCGTTTCGCAGAAATTCCGGCGTCGGCGTCGTTGGTTGTGAGCGAAAAATCATCATTTTGTCCGTGACCGAAAAATAGAGAACGATGCAAATAAAATAAATAATAAAAATTTCCGGGTCAGAGTGACGATCGAACCCAGGCCGTCTGCGTGGCAAGCGGGTGTTCTACTACTCAGTCACGCCTCTACTTGGAAATACAGCGAAAATACCTTCGTCTGCTTGGAAATACAGGGAAAATAACTTTCATGCTTCGCAAACGCAAGCGTCCTTTATATAGGCGTCGCAATATAACATGTAATATCCCAGTAATATTTCGTGGTACAAGCGTTACATTGCCATCAGGGGCCAGAACATGTGACTATCATAAATGATTTCGTAGTTTAAAGCCGGCCACCCATTACAAAAGGCGCACACCTTACTGCGCGTATTCCCTTAAAACCACGTAGTGGGTGCATAGCAAGTATGCACTAAGTGCTTGAAGTACGCACTCCGGACAGGATATCGCTATCGCGTTCAACTCTTAAAGGCGAAGCTTAAGGGTCCCCTAATTTTCTCTGAGCACTTTCATCACATTTCTTTGTGGATCAAAGGCGCTTTGACTGTCATCTATCTATCTATCTATCTATCTATCTATCTATCTATCTATCTATCTATCTATCTATCTATCTATCTATCTATCTATCTATCTATCTATCTATCTATCTATCTATCTAAGTCTGCTTGCTCTCATGGTCGCCTCTTGGTACTTACCCAAATCGGCTTCGCAGGCTATTACCGTATGACGAACACGACTGGGAGATCATGACATGAATTACATGACATGACAGAACCAAGTACACGGTATACGTATTCGTAACTTCTGGGCGTATCACGAAAACAAAATTACAGAAACGTGGAAATATTTTGAAGTCACGCATTATACTTTTTATGATATTTTATAAAGAAAACTCGGCGTATGACCAGGCTTTCTCAAAATAAAGTATAACGCGTAAGTGGTGTGGATGCTCAGCGAAATTGTGGGACCTGACAAAAAGGCGCTGTGTCGATTATGGACTGGCGCCTGCGCCTCTGTCCTATCGTGCCAGTGTAAAAGTGTTCCATAAGCACGTAGTCCAAGAACTGTGTGGGCACTGTCTTGCGTAGTTGTCTTGGTGCAAGTCGAGCACGAGCACACAAGGCGTGGACAGTAGTGCTTGGCGCGGCAGCGGGGATGCCGCTGAAGTTTAGCAGCCGGAGGGCGTCAGTGTCAGGCACTAGAAAAATGGCGGCGGGTCGGCCTGCCGGGGTCACCGGTCCCGGGTACGTCAGATGAGCGATGCACGATGCCCCGCCAGGGTCCTTTCTGCAGAAATCCGGGCGAGTGCAAGCGCTGTAGATTGGCGCCCTCGTAAAACCACCACCGCTATAGTCCCAAGAACCATCCGAGTGCTCAAAACCTTGTGCCACCCGTGGCGCCAGCTCCTGTATGATGCAGAGCTGGTCCATTCTGACGTTAACTGCGACGTGTGCGTAGCTGGCAATAATATAGCGCGAAGTGAGGCTTAAATTGGCGCACATGTCTTGATACGGCCCCTGCGCATAGTATGCTAGAGTGTTTGTGCCGATGAAGAAATAGTCGACTACATCGACTACGCTCTCTAGGAAATACTGGTTCCCGAATCTCACGTCCAGCATGACGGAGACGACGTGCTGCGTCATTCCATAGTTGGCGAAGGTCCTGTTGAGCCGATGCAGCAGGATCGACAACACCATGTCGCGATCTGTACCGCTGCAGTAAGGGGTTGTCGCCAACCAATGCACAGTGACGCCGTTGAGCTTATAGTCCCGCATGGCACCTGCCACGTTTCTCATGAGAAGGTCCAAGGTAGGTGGATCCCTACCAAGCCTCCAGAAGTGCGGGGCGTCGTCCTCGTGACCACCGAGCACCAGCAGGATCCGTGTGTCGTGGTATCCTCGAGTCTGCACTATTTGTCTCAGCCGCGGTAGGCCGTGGCTCTGTTCGAAAAGCGGCAGTCGGCTGGTCAGGTGTCCATCGACAATGCCCACGGACGCGTACACGACGTTTGGGCAGAGAGCGAATGGTAGCGTTTCGAACATGTAGTTATACGCTTGTGGGGACGTTCCAGCCATGGTGACTTTGGCGTTATCGAAGAGGCAGAATATGGGTCTTTGAGTACGATCGGCTGAGGCAACGCCGGATGGATAGGGACCGATCTTGTACGATAAGGGCTCGGTAGGAGGGGCGACGGGCGCAAGGCAGCTGGGCGGCATTCCCTGCCAGGAGAACCCGGCACTCGCCGGCGTCGTACTGGGCGTTGCTACCGTGGTCTGGGCTGTTGTGGGCGCAGTGATTGGCACTCTAGGCGTTTTCACCCACGGAAATAGGGGCCTCTCGGTTAATACGTTGTCCTTGTCCCTAACAAGCAAGGGCACGAGAAGCAGCCAGCATGACAGAACGAGCGGGAAAGTCAAGCCCGCCCACAACACCCACAGCCGGGTGCAGAGACGTTCGTCCGGGGGGCGTCGCTTCGTCGCGGTTGAGGAATCGATTTTCGGGCGACGGCACCAGGTTGAGATCGGATGCGGGTCGTTCAATGACGGGCATGCGCAAAGCGGAGGTGCTGACCAGGACCACGAGGTCTTCCCTACCCGGCGCAGTTACGGCGCGTAGCTTGGCCGCCGTAGGTGCCGTAGACGCGTGATCTGAGGGAACGCCCATGGTTGCCATGTCCCGGCGTGTCGGTGGTAGATCGTTGTCTGGAAGGCCGCTTGTTGAAGAGGAGGGTTCAGACGAATCGTGATCAGGCGCAGTGGTAGCCATTGGAGCGAAATCTTTGCAAGCCTTGCCTAGGGCAGACAGTCTTCTTCGACTAAAGCTCACGCGCCACGCAAGCTGTCTCGGGGCACGAGGTCGGTTGGTTGGTTGTTTGGTTGATACCTAGAATAATGGCTCAACCCACCACGGGGGGATCGGCCACGAATCGTGCGGCACTAGAACTTGTGAAAAAAACAAAAAAAAATTTGGGGGGACCCTTAAGCTTCGCCTTTAAGAGTTCAACGCGATAGCGATATCCTGTCCCTAGTGCATACTTCAATCACTTAGTGCATACTATGTAATGGGCAGCATGCTTTGAACCACGAGCAATTATGCGCGTGAAATGTTTTCGAACTTGCTATGTGCCCACTGCGGGGTCTTAAGGGAATACGCGCAGTAACGTGTGTGCCTTTTGTAATGGGTTAATGGGTGGTTGGCTTTAAACCACAATGTCGTTGTGATATTCACATGCTCTGACGCCCGATGGCAATGTACGCTTGTACCACGCAATATTACTGCGATATTACATGTTGTATTGTGACGCCTGTATACAGGACGCGTGTGTTTGTAAAGCATGAAAGTTATTTTCACTGCATTTCCCAAACAGAGGAAGTTATTTTACATGTAATCCCAAGCAGAAGCGTGGCTGTGTGTTAGCTAGAACACCTGCTTGCCACGCAGACGGCCTGGGTTCGATCCTCATTCGGACCCGGATTATTTTTATTATTTACTTTATTTGCAACTTTTTCGATTTTTCAATCACGGGCAAGATGATGATTTTTCGCTCACAACCAACGACGCCGACGCCGGAATTTCTGCGAAACGAGCTCTTTAACGCTATCGCGTTAATACCATTGGAAACGGCAGTAAGATCACCACTGACTCTCTTATAAGCATAGACGGCAAGCATCACGCCAACCAGAAAATGTGCATCTCGCTCAATATTGGATCGCACACCATGCGATCAAAAGACCGCCAGGCCTGCGCGGAACGCGCAGCACAGTCACAGCGGCAGGCATGGCCGGCCACGTTACATATGATACGTCGCATATCTAACAAATACGGAGGAGCGTGACAACAAGCCCGTCGTGCTCTTGCGAGAGCGGTGGCCAATGGAAAGATTTCGTACGGCGCCCCCATACACATGTTCTCTACTACGGACATACGAAGTTTGGAACGCCTTCATAGGGCCACTCTCCGTATACTGTCACGGGGCTCCCTAACCGCATTAAGATGCCCGCACTTGAATGCGCAGAGGGCTTGCCTCCTCTGCAGGACGTCATCCGTGAAGCCCACACTCGACACCACATCCGCATGGAAAACACGCCGCAAGGCCGTCGACTTCTGGCCTGGGATTGCCAGCGACATGACGATGCGCCCCCTCTTAATCTGTCCTTACCCCCAAGGAAAACATCAATGGCTTCTTGACGATTCCGCCGTCCTATTTTCTAAACCAGCATTTTCTTGATTTAATACATTGGTGGCCTTAGCAAAGCCTGAAAGGCAGCTTTGCCACAACGCCAGAGTGTGATGGGCTGAAGCATATTGAAAATCTGAAGGGGCCACTGTCAATCCATCAAGGCCACTGTCAATTCAAGCGTGCGCTGCAGCGCGGACAACGAGGGGAATAGTTTGCGCGACAGGCCCTCGCACTCCTCCGATGCAGAAAATTGTCCGTGCCGTGACCCGACCGTGCATTCTCACAGTGGATGAGATGGGGAGATAGAAGGAGACAAACGCTCGAGCAGTTCCAACAACCCGTCAACAGGTTGGGGTGTTTGGGTACGATATTCTAGGGATTATGAAAACGGTAAGTGCAAGAAGACAGGAACAAGAAGACAACACACAAGCGCTCTGTGTGTCGTCTTCTTGTTCCCGTCTTCGTGCGCTTACCGTTATCATAATGTTGCTGTACCAACTAGCTCGGACCCAGCCTCTGATACAGTATTCTGGGGACTGTAGATCGGGGGGAAGCAGTCGGAAGAAGGGACTTCGCACTCGCAGCCCGTTTTATGTATGACTCGCGTTTTAAATATATCCCACAGTGCATATGCCATTTTAAAGAGAGAACGTTTCTTATGGCTGTTGTGTTCTGCAGGCTTTACTTTAACCAGCTTGCACAATGGCAGTAAAGCCTCAGTAAAGTGAAGTTCTTAAGTTGGAAAACACGCTTCACTGTCAGCAAAAAGAAGGGAAGAAGAGGATGATGGAAGCTTGCGATGAGAAATTCGTAAACAGGGGGTGGGTGCTGGAGCCATCGTTTCGACAAGTGGACTTGTCTTTTTCAAGGCTGCAACTGATTTCCTTAGCGCTTGTGTGTGTATGCTTTGTAACCATTCCTCCTATCGAAACAAAGGAGGAGGAGAGAGCAGCTACAAAAGCAGGGGAGGGGGGACAATGAGAAGCTGCCGTGGCGAATTGGGCGAGTCAGAAGGAAGAAGGTATTCCGTGATGAAAAACTAAGTCTGGTTGGGGGGGAGGGAGGTGTACACGTGCGCTGAATTGTGGTTGTTGGAGGAAAGTACCACTGAACAATAGTAAGTTAGAAATTCCTAGAAGAAGGACCTAACACTTATCGGTTTCCGTTGGGTATGTACGATATCGCATTGACTCTAGAGCCCCTTTTGAAACATTTATACCTGCTGGCTGGAGTGTATTAAACTGGTGAATAAGGTATGGCTCTGTATATTTTCTGTCTCTTGAGGACCGGAAATTTGACTGAAGGATGTAAAGTTTGAGGTCGTCGAAGTTGTGACTTGCTGCAGTGCCACTGCTTTCGGTGCCGCGGCGGCACCGTCGCTTACAGGCCACCTTTCTCTGGGGGGTATTCCGCAGAGACCGCAGATGTGGCTGGCGTGAGCTGGAAATTTGCACATGTATTTTATATCTGTCATTGCTTTTTGGAATAGGGCTAAGTTTGAGTATTGTGCAGTTGAATGCACGTTCGTGTGACGATGCCATTTAGCTGCTGTGTGCAGAGGTACCACTTTGGCTGCAAGGGCACCACTGAAAAGGTATCGAGAACTGGAAGTGAGCCATAACGCTGCAAGAAACAAGCAACTTCAGCATTGATTCGAAGCATGTGCGTGTGTGTGCAAGGCACTATGATTCATCGGACATCATCCTTGTGAACGATTTCACGATTAAATGGTGTCGCTCTATTGTTGCCGAAGCCTAACGTCATTTCTCGTGTGTTCCACAGCCTGCCAGCCTACTTTACAAATTGGAAGGCACGACCATGGAAAGTTTGAACGCCACTGAAATCAGTGAAACCGCCTCAAGAGCCATCGTGTGCAAGGGGGGTTTCCAGCTGTGATAAACGGGCCATTAGCTACTTATTGTAACAAAAAAAAAACAAGATGCAAGATTTCTGTATCAATACTCCTTTAAAATGTCTTCTGAGCTCTACAATACCCCGGTGCTGAGTGAAGACGATTTTTCATAAGCATTTGCACGGCTTCATTTCCTTCAAAGAAACATCCCGATTACAATCAAAGCGTCCTGTTTCGCCAAGAAAATATGGCACTGAATGCAAACCTGGGTCAATTCTCATCACCCTGCTCATGAGAGATAGAGATTAAGAAGCGAAATGCGGAGTCCGGGAGACATATTAATCTATGCGGTTTCCATTGGGATATTGACAACAAAAGTCACGTTAGAAAACTGTGACACAGAATTGTACTGATATGCACGAAAACTAGCAAATAAAGCTTTTTAGACCATCAGTTCCCATAAAGCAAGCATTTCATTGATGGCTACGATCTGCTGATGTATCTGTTCCAAACAGATTTCCGGCAAATGCAAGCTCACGTCCAAAAACATTTTCTCTTAAATAGTTAAATTAGTCCGTCGCCACTGCTCTAACGACACGGAAGTTTGGGAAGTAAGAGTGCACGACCTTGAACTCGGGTTGTCGTGCATTTAATAGCAACGCCGCTGATGTCTCTCTGTACTGTGCATCACAGTAAGTTTTTTTTTTTTTTTTTTTTTTTTTTTTTTTTTTTTTTTTTTTTTTTTTTGAGGCCTGTTGGACCAACTAAAGACAAATTTCGAAGTAACAAAAGGTCTATGCCCGTCGTCTGCTGGCACACTGTGCTGCCAGAAGAATTTGATATTGTTTACTTTTTGTATGCGCCTTGTCTTCAGTAGGAAAACATTCACAAAAGTTCCAGGTTTAGTTTGTATAATTGCTGCAACAAAATAGAATGCAAATAATGTCTAAGAAGAGTGGGGCTTTCGGCCACGACGTACCAGTGAAGAAAAAAATATGTCGCCTACGACTGGTGGGTGACATTTCTTTTACTGTGGCATTCCTAGCGGCCGCCGCTATCTCTATATTAAACCGAGGCGGCAGTTTCGGTACCAGAAAAGCTATTGAGGGACTATGGTTGTACTCAAAATTTCTCGAGGCTAGCTCTTGGCACTGTTCTGCATCTGGTGTCCACGTGCTTGGCGGTTGCAAAGAGTCGTTGCTTACGTCTTCTGTGTCTACTTTATTAAAAAAGAATTCCTTGATGCGCAAAAGTCTTGAAAACTCAGTTATGTCTTTGTGGGGCAAAATGTTAGGCCATGCTTGAGCAGGTCTACGTATAAACTGGACTATAGGTCGAGTGGGAATATAGGTCGACCCCCCCAAGTTTAGGGGACCGGGAAAAAAAAGAAAGAAAAGAAAACAACCCAAAAACAGCCCAGAACCGCGCTTCGCCCAAGAAATTACGTTTTTCGAGGGTTGCACTTCTGCAGCTTCCCTTTCTGCGCTCGCTGAGCGGCCATGTTGTTCTTCGCTTCGGCGAACTCAACATGTAGTTTAAACGCAGCTGTCATATCAAACGCAACGTCAATCGTAGCGGAAAACTCGAAAGAGGTCGGAAGCACAGCACGAACCCAAAGAAAACGGACACACTAATAAAAAAAATGTCTGCTATTGGATTTGGATATGGCCGTGTGTGGCTTGTCACGCACACATGCAAGCCACATGTTGCCAGACGATGACGCACTTTCGGCTAAAGACCGCTATATAAGACGAGGGGCGACTTTAGTGCGTTGTTTTATTGAAAAAATCTCGACTTATATGCCGGTTTATACTATATCGACTGGACTTTAGCTTTGTGATGTCACGCATAGAAAGCAAGGAAACACATACCTATATACTTGCATAATGAACACACTTTTTTTCCAAAAAACCAGAGCAGAGTTGGGGGGGTGCTTTTATTATGCGGGGTAAATTTTATGAAAACTTTTCAGGAGAAGAAAGTTAAGTAGCTTAACTTTTGCCGTAAACATCAGCATACACTATTTGGAAACAAGCTTTTTTATTGCACTTCAATCTTCGTCAGAATCGCTAGAACCGTCGTCCAGGTCGCTGGCCACTTCATCTTGCACCCACAACTGGTCGTCCTCGCTGCCGTCCAGCGCATTTGCAATTTTTGTCTTCTTAAAGCGCTGACACTCCCACGTTTAAATGCACATATATATTCTATAATGTGGACGGAGGAATACAGTATTTACACGATTGTAGGTCGACCCATTTTGTCTTAATTTGAAATCCGAAGTTGGGGGGTCGACCTAGAATCGAAAACTAGTTTCGGTTGTAAAGTCTTTCTGAAAATGATCCCCGCGTATTGCCGCGAAGCTAGCTTTCCTGCACAGCTTTCAAGCACTGCCGTGAAGCCACCTTTGCAGACCAGAATTCGACCTTGTTTCCTTTAGACACATCGTAAATAATTTTTTTTTTTTTTTTTGCTTTGGGCCGTCCGGCAAGCCGAAGATGCCGCCCGGCTCCAAGGACTTCCCGCCGTCATCTGAGGCACCGCCATCATTGACGGAGAGTGGGACGGAACAGGGGGCAATCCCCTCTTCCCCCCCCGCCTCGCCCGAAGGAGCCGGACTTTAAATAAAGTTTATTCATTCATTCATTATGAAATGTGCTCGAGCTCTTTTTTCTTATTTTGCCGTGCGATATTAGGGGGGTCGACCTACATTCGAGTCGACTTACAATCGTGTAAATGCGGTAACCGCCACCGTAGCTCAGTGGTAGAGCATCGGACGCGTTATTCAAAGGTTGCAGGTTCAGTGCCTGCCGGTGGCAAGTTATCTTTTCGTCCACTTTTCTTTCTCCACATTTACATTAAAATTACTTCTAATACACTTTCCTTGGTAGCATTGTCTATTAGTTCTCATTAATACCACTGGTACATGCCACAGAAGTGATCTATATTTCTATCATTCATAAATGTAAATTCAAAAAACACAAAGAGAAACAAGCTTTCTTTTTATTTCTGGCACTTGGTTAACAGCTGTGTCAGCGTCCGACCTGCCAGAGGAGGCAAGCTAGACGAGGTCGGCGCCCAACTTGCCAACGGGTGGGTTGCGAGCCTACTCTGGTAACCAGCTGTCCTAGCCTTTGAAGTCCAGGATTTTGTCGAAGACCCAGCAAATGAGTTTCTTTAGGAACCCGGCGACGCCCCAAAAGGCTTTGAGAAGAAGCCGTTGCCATTTGGTCCCATTCTCATCTTCGTCGGGATCATCCTCGAGCTTCAGGATAAAGGACTTTGAGTTTTCTTCTTCTGAAAGAATAGAATGCAAGTAGAAACTTTTTAGTTTCATTTAGTATAGAACAAAAAACAAATCAGTTCAACTATCTTTTAATATCGTCTACAGCATAAGAGTACTGGAATGCCTACAGAGTTGCCCCACTGCCCAAAGAATATCGAGAGAGTCAGCTTCACGACCGGAAGCCCTGTTGACTCTCTTGCATTGATCCTACGAGAGCGAGATGAAGATGCGCTTTGTGCCTTCGAGTGAGCACGTAGGCACTAGTAGCGATTTTTATATTTCGGGCTCATGCAGACACCAATAAAAAGTCTGAGCTCCCAAGTTTGTCGACTGTTCTATTTACCACGTTTTATATTTGGTGCTGTTAAAGGGACACTAAACTGAAACAAGGAATCGGCTCAGATTGATAAATTGTAGACCGAGAACTAATGTCGTTAGTTTCACCATCATAGGTTTATTAATAGAGGTAAAACGATCAAAGTTTCATCATTTAAATTTTGCGCAGAATCTCTGCGTGACGTCGCAGGCTTTGAAGCGTATTTTATTTTGCGACATTTGCTCAACGAAGCTTTCTGGTATGCCAAGTCTCTGGACCTCCGAGAGTACACTACATTGAATTCCTACCAATTAGGAATCACGGTTGTCCTAGTAGATGCCGTCAAAATCTGTGATGTCTCGACGATTGGTGTGGGAACTTCAAGGTGGCGTCGCCACACGCATTTTCTTTTAAATGCGAATGCATTTCATAGTCGGGCTATGTCAGGCATCCGGCGTTGTCCGGCGTTGTCCAGCGTTGTCCAGCGTTGTCCGCGGAGGAGGAGGAGGAGGATAGGTTGAGGAGGTAAGCGCCGGCCGGTGTTAGATGTGAAGCATCTTATGGCGAAGCTTAATCCGGTGGTGGTGGTGGGCGGCGTGACCACCCTTACTGCGCATGCGCAAACCCTTTAAAAAAATAAAAATAAAAACCCCCCTCTCTCTCCTCTAGGCATCCCTCCCCGCGGCAACCACACCCACACTGCGCATGCGCCTCCCCTCCTCTCTCCCCTGCTACGCTCCCCCCCCTCTCTCCTCTAGGCATCACTGCCCGCGGCGTCCACACTCCCATTGCGCATGCGCGTCCCACCTCTCTTCTCTCTCCTCTCCTACGCTCCCCCCTCTCTTCTCTAGGCATCTCTGCCCGCAGCGTCCACACTCCCACTGCGCATGCGCGCCCCCCCCTCTCTTTCCTCTCCTACGCCCCCCCCCCCCCCCTCTCTCGCCTCGCGACGCCGACACAGGCAGCGTCTGCTAGCGAGTTTCTTGGTTGAAAAAACCGACTGCTCGCGCTGCACAACCGTTCACTGGCCACCCCGTATATATGGCAATGGGTCTTGACCTCCAAGGTGGTGTCCAGTGGGAGATTTCTCCTGTGCGTTGTTGAACAATAAAAATGCGCAGCGTGCGCGTTAACTAAAAGCTGACTGCGAGTCTCTGTGTCCAGTCGGAGTCTTCTGTCTCTCATAGCACATTAGCAGCGATTGGCATGTTCCAGTAGGAAACACCGCTCCATCGCTGCGTGCTTTACGCATCCCCAGTTTTAAATGCGAATGCATTTCAAGTGCGTGAGGGCGCTCGCATCGCGGGAGCTCGGCGGAGCTATATATGAAAAAAAATAAAAAAAAGAAAAAAGGGAAAAAGAACAAAAAAAATAAAAAGGAAATAAAAAAAAGAAGAAAAAAAAAACAGAACAAAAGCAAAAAAAAAACAGGCGCTTCGCCGTGCTCCCGACCGGGCTGCAGAAATTAGGCGCCTTTTCCTTCTTCGAACCACAACCACCATATATAAATGGAGTGAAGCGCGCGCGAAATGCATTCGCATTTCCTCACGATTCCCTTCGGGGAGGTGGGGGGCGTTTTTATGTCTTTTCTCGCTCACGAGGCATCTTGCGGCGGGCATTGCGAATTTGGTATTTTGAAAGTGCAATTTACTAATACAAGAAAAATCTATTTTCTCTTAAGTGCCCCTTTAAACCCGGGAGGTGGCAGCCGTGAGCTACTGTCAAGGTGTATCGCGGGTGGGTACCGTCTGTAACAACAGCCACAAACTAAGGAGGCCTACAGATAAGCTGAACATCTAGTATGAGCTAAAGTTGAAGAGGACCACACGAAGTACCCTGGGGTGCTATTTTGTAAGCATTCTAGCATAGAACGGGAGAGGGATCGAACAAAAGGACGAGAGGGAGCAAACAGCCAATGGGCGAGCTGGGGAATTTAGGAATGTATCCAGTGCATAAATAAAGGTATAGTTATTATAACTGAACATAAATATTCAGAGGAATGGTCTTTCGCAGCTTGAAGTTGGAGAGCTCGGTGACTTTAACAATTAACTAGTGTTAATGTCTTGACATAGCGCCAGGTGGTGTCGCAGTTTCACAAGACGTTCGGTGGTGGCGCTGGCCACCACGCTGTTTGAACCAAATGCTTCTAGTATTAGTGTACTTGTAAAATTCAAAGGCACGACAATTCGAACTGTTACCCAGTTGTTGAAATGGCACAGCAATCGAGAAGAGATCCGCACGTTCCCAACAACCAAAGGGAGTTGCTGCTCTCATTTATAAAGCAGCATCCCCAGTTAGCCTTACGCGCTAGCCCACGAGTTCACAGCAGCGGACAGGCGTCAGCTGTGGGGCGGTAGAGAGATGCGCGGGAAGCCCACTCCTCCGGCCCCTGCGCTTATGTTTCGATCCAATCCAAGTCATCCGCGGAGACTGTTTTGTATCCATTCTATCGCTAGAACGGCGCCTGAGCCCATTCCAACACCGCCTCGCCCGTTCTATGCAAATTTTGTGGCTATTCTCACGTCTTGACCATCAGAATGGCCTCGACCAATCCTGTGTGGCTCCCCCTCGTCCTTTTGTTCGATCCCTCCCCTGTTCTGTGCTAGAACGTTTACAAAATACCACCCCCAGAACGCCAAGCTGATTCAAGAGGCAAGTGTGCTACTTGGAAAGGATGCTGCTACAGCTTGACTAGATTAACGAGAGGCTGAAGAACAACAGTGAGGAGCTGAAGAAGATTAATGATGAGAATGAGAGCCACATAAGTGACGGGGCATTCGAGGCACAGTACGCCACCGTAACAGAATATGAGGACAACGTGACACTCATCTTAGCCGAGCTACAGAGCAAACGCCGCCAGCATAACAATACCTCCGCAGTGTTGGCTTAGTGATGTGCTCATGGTTGGGTAACACACTGCAGAGAACACACAGGACACATTTTCACAAGACGAACGCCATGACAAAATGAGAAAAATACCCTGAGCTATCACAGTAGCCATTCAAAACTCACGTCTCTCACAATCAAGAAATCATGTGATCCGCATGATATTCAAGGAGTTTGAAAGTGCAGGTGGGTAGATGAAAAGCTAGCGGCTTCCCCGATTCAATGGTTGTGGCTATTGCTGCATGCTTCGTAATATGTATGCAAGAAAGTAGGAACTTAAAAACAAAACCAGTGAACTGTAACTATTCCTTAAATCCGCAACATATTGCATAGGCTGAAGAAGATTGTCAATATGACATCGCAGTTTTATTTTCAGCACCCCAGAAATCGCTAAGGTTGTGTAATGTAAAACAGGCCACAAACCAAGCTTTGTTCTGTGTGATGTAGCTGTTGAGTAATAATCATCATCAGCCCTACTGCAACTACAGCAGCACAAAGGCCTCTCCCATGTTCTGCATAGGTTCTGTGCTTGCTGCAGCCACCTTATCCCTGCAAACTTTCTGCCTCCCCCTCGAGCACTTGCCTTCTTTTGTCATCCTGTTTGTTACTTTCAACAACCAGTGGTTGTATACAGTGTGCCATTAGCATGTGGAAGAATATATACTGGGCAAACTTCAAGATGTGTAAACACAAGACAGAGAACACAGGTGTACCGTATTTACTCGCATAATTTGTTCCCTCGCATAATTTGCGCACTCCTAATACCGTATTTACTCGCATAATGAACCCACCCCCCCACTTTGGTCCTTGAAAAATAAAAATCTATTTTTCAATGTATGTATCTGTTCATTTTATTTTGGAATGGATAGCCAGTGCCGTTGACGATCGAAACAACGTTAAATCAAGCCATTATATCACAAAACAACGACGCAATATAAGTTGGAACATAGTTTAACAACCATTCTACACGGTTGCGAGCGCGAACGACGTGGGTCGAAATTTAAAAGTTGCGCCTTTTGCGGCGGAGTGCCATCTGTCGAACGCAGAAGAAACCTTCTTGCTGATAGCGCCACGAAAGCACAGCGGCATAAAAACAAACCAAAAAACAAAGCGCAATGCGCAATCGCGCCGCCATCCGACGCTGCATTTTAGTTGTGCCGTCGAGGCGCCCTAGTCGTAGGTTTCTCGCCGGTGAACTTCGTTGGACGCCTGCTGCGTAGGGCACGTTGGGCCGGTACGCTAGCTACATGGCCGGCTTTAAATTTAAAAGTTGGTCGAACATGCGCTGGAGCATGGGAATGGAGCAACTGGACAACACTTCAGCGTCGATCCGTGTGCATTCGTTACTGGATAGAACAAGAGGAATAGCTTCGAGCTACAAAAAAAAAAAAAGGACCGTCGAGCATTCTCGGGCCAAAACAAGGAAAGTTTCCCCTTGTGGAGGGCGAAGTTCTCGAATATGTTAAGAGGCTCCGCAGTCAAGGCATTCCTGCCACTGATTTTAAAGCCAGCAGCAGTTTCACAGCGAGTTTCTTAATATTGTCACGCAGATTTTCTGCTCTTACAACTCCCGCAATTTTTTTTTCCGCGTAATGAACCCTTCCCCCAAATTAGCGTCAACTTTTCTGAAAAAAAGTGGGTTCATTATGCGAGTAAATACGGTATTTAGCCAGCCCCTCGTTCTCTACGTCCACGCTGAAACGCACGCTTGGTTAATTTCGTAAGTTTTAGTTATCGCTATCCGTCTGTCGCGTATCTTTTTACTGTTCCCTTGCAATGGGCTACACACACTTATGCCAATAAAACGAATATCTTACCCTCGTCATCAGAGGAGCTTTCAGAAGCCGAGTCGTTGTCAAGCCCTCCGATGTGTGACTGTGCTTTTGTTGAATCGACTATGCGACACCTCAGCTCCTTGCCGTTCAAAAAATCAAATTCGATCTGCAAAATGAAAAAAAATATTAGCATCAGCTCTATTAAGACACTTTGCAATTGGGTAAAGTCATTCATAGCAACGTTCATTATCCGTGACCACATTAGGTAACGCTACGATCAGTTGGGGCTGTTTCAATTCCCAAGCCATTCAAGGCCACCGTAGAAGTGGGCAATAAGGGAGCAATGAGGTATTCACGAAACAGTGCATAAATGCCTGCATGCTTGGAGTGTTGTTGGGAGTCCCAATTTAGTGGTCTAGCAGAATCAAAATGTTTTTCCTGTAATATCTCGCTACGAGATATATAATAAAAAAGAAACTAATTTCGCAGACGTAAAATAATAATAATGAGACAAAACAGCGGAGAGCACGATGTAGTGGAGCATCATCAAAATAAAGCTGTGAGGCCTACCAGAGCCCGGCCGGGCTTTCGGGTCACCCTAGAGCCCAGCTCGTGCACACCTCTACTACAAGGTCTTCCCAGCTTATTGCAGGCACTGAAAAGTACCACGGTATCTTGCATAACATCAAGAAAATTGCCCAGAAATTGGAGTGGAAGTACTTTTCAGCGTCCCCAATAAGCTGGGAAGACATTGTAAGTGCGTCAACCGAGAAGGGCCCAAGAAGCAGTTGTGTGCAACTAAACATAAAAGACCGTTGGATGAATGTGCGGCCAAGCTTGTACTTATAGTTTTTAATAGGGTGAGCGGGCGGGCAAAGCTTGAATCAAGCCTAAGATATAGACGTGCCAGAACATTATCTATCTATGGAATCATCGTCTTGAGGTAATAAACTTCTGCAAGAACAAGCAGTCTAAATATCCTAAGCATGCTATGCTCACGATGATACCGGGCCGGACTGGGCTCTTGTTTTAGTATGTCGGGCTGGGCTGGGCAGGCTCTTAGCCTTTTAGCGTCGGGCGGGCCTTTGACGCAGTCGGTGACTAGGTGAACGTCACAACAATCATTGTCTAAAACAAGGCATTCCTTTTTTTTTTTTTTAATCTAAAGAAAACGCGTAGTTTGAGGTATTAATAATCAGAATTGAGGGCCCCAATCCAGGCGATACCGAAACTGAGCGCCCCGGGCACGCAGAAAATGTGCCATCCAGGTTACGTTGTACCGAAATGCTCGCGT
>JALIZH010017879.1:0-73981 GCA_030522465.1 Rhipicephalus appendiculatus
GGACATTTGCCGAGACATATGTGACTAGTAGTGGACTGGGCGAAATCCGATCATCTTGTGTCAGTGCATTCTGAGGATGCCACCCGCATAGGTGGCGATACGTCTATGTAATTTTGTTATATTTTAAATGCGAAGCATTTCTTAGCGAACTTCGACGACCTTGAGCGTATCTATCTATCTATCTATCTATCGAGCTATCTATCAATCTAGCCGCCTACGACTTTGTGCTCTCCTGGCCGCATCGTTAGTGGGATTTATACCAAATTTGGTATGGAATAACATGACCATATGACGAACAAAAATGGCTGTCATATCATGAAAATCATAAATAACTTGTCATGAAAAGTATGATACACATGCCACGCTCATGGCGCGCTCGCGGCCGTTTCGTTAGCTTGATATACACCAAACTTGGGATTGAGTGATGTGACTGTATGACGAACATAAATGACAAGTGGTAATATGGAAATCATTACTTGTCATGTGGAACATGACCTGCATGCCACGCTCAAGGCGCGCTCGCGGCCGTTTCGTTAGATTGATATGCACCAAACTTGGGATTGAGTGACGTGCCTGTATGACGAACATAAATGACCAGTGGTAATATGTAAATCATGACTTGTCATGTGCGACATGACTTGCATGCCACGCTCATGGCGCGCTCGCAGCCGTTTCGTTAGCTTGATATACACCAAATTTGGGATTGAGTGACTTGACTGTATGACGAACATAAATGCGAAGTGGTAATATGGAAATCATGACTTGTCATGTGCGACATGACTTGCATGCCACGCTCATGGCAGGCTCGCGGCCGTATCGTTAGCTTGATATACACCAAATCTGGGATTGAGTGACGTGACTGTATGACGAACATAAATGACAAGTGGTAATATGGAAATCATTACTTGTCATGTGCGACATGGCTTGCATGCCACGCTCATGGCGCGCTCGCGGCCGTTTCGTTAGCTTGATATACACCAAACTTGGGATTGAGTGACGTGACTGTATGACGAACATAAATGACCAGTGGTAATATGTTAAATCATGACTTGTCATGTGCGACATGACTTGCATGCCACGCTCATGGCGCGCTCGCAGCCGTTTCGTTAGCTTGATATACACCAAATTTAATTTTGAGTGACATGACTGTATGACGAACATAAATGACCAGTGGTAATATGGAAATCATGACTTGTCATGTGCGACATAACTTGCATGCCACGCTCATGGCGCGCTCGCGGCCGTTTCGTTAGCTTGATATACACCAAACTTGGTATTGAGTGACATGACTGTATGACGAACATAAATGACAAGTGGTAATATGGAAATCATGACATGAGCGACATGACTTGCATTCCATGCTCATGGCGCGCTCGCGGCCGTTTCGTTAGCTTGATATACACCAAATTTGGGATTGAGTGACTTGACTGTATGACGAACATAAATGACAAGTGGTAATATGGAAATCATGACTTGTCATGTGCGACATGACTTGCATGCCACGCTCATGGCAGGCTCGCGGCCGTTTCGTTAGCTTGATATACACCAAATCTGGGATTGAGTGACGTGACTGTATGACGAACATAAATGACAAGTGGTAATATGGAAATCATGACTTGTCATGTGCGACATGGCTTGCATGCCACGCTCATGGCGCGCTCGCGGCCGTTTCGTTAGCTTGAGATACACCAAATTTGGTATTGAGTGACATGACTGTATGACGAACATAAATGACAAGTGGTAATATGGAAATCATGACTTGTCATGTGCGACATGACTTGCATGCCACGCTCATGGCACGATCGCGGCCGTTTCGTTAGCTTGATATACACCAAATTTGGGATTGAGTGACTTGACTGTATGACGAACATAAATGACAAGTGGTAATATGGAAATCATGACTTGTCATGTGCGACATGACTTGCATGCCACGCTCATGGCACGATCGCGGCCGTTTCGTTAGCTTGATATACACCAAATTTGGGATTGAGTGACTTGACTGTATGACGAACATAAATGACAAGTGGTAATATGGAAATCATGACTTGTCATGTGCGACATGACTTGCATGCCACGCTCATGGCAGGCTCGCGGCCGTTTCGTTAGCTTGATATACACCAAATCTGGGATTGAGTGACGTGACTGTATGACGAACATAAATGACAAGTGGTAATATGGAAATCATGACTTGTCATGTGCGACATGGCTTGCATGCCACGCTCATGGCGCGCTCGCGGCCGTTTCGTTAGCTTGATATACACCAAACTTGGTATTGAGTGACGTGACTGTAAGACGAACATAAATAACTAGTGGTAATATGAAAATCCTGACTTGTCATGTGCGACATGACTTGCCTGCCACGCTCATGGCGTGCTCGCGGCCGTTTCGTTAGCTTGAGATACACCAAATTTGGTATTGAGTGACATGACTGTATGACGAACATAAATGACAAGTGGTAATATGGAAATCATGACTTGTCATGTGCGACATGACTTGCATGCCACGCTCATGGCACGATCGCGGCCGTTTCGTTAGCTTGATATACACCAAATTTGGGATTGAGTGACTTGACTGTATGACGAACATAAATGACAAGTGGTAATATGGAAATCATGACTTGTCATGTGCGACATGACTTGCATGCCACGCTCATGGCAGGCTCGCGGCCGTTTCGTTAGCTTGATATACACCAAATCTGGGATTGAGTGACGTGACTGTATGACGAACATAAATGACAAGTGGTAATATGGAAATCATGACTTGTCATGTGCGACATGGCTTGCATGCCACGCTCATGGCGCGCTCGCGGCCGTTTCGTTAGCTTGATATTGTCACGTGGTCGTGACGTCGACGAAGGCAGAACTCGGTGGGTTCAAAATGAAACTGTTTATTAGGCCGAACTTGTGGCCGTTAAACAGAAAGTCAGATTACAGCAATACACACTGCACTGATAGCGGCGAACAGAGCGTCGGCCGTCGATCAACTAAACATCGTTGGAACGCGCCGGCTTTTATAACTCACGCGTCGAACATTCTAGCCTTATCTCTAGTCGTCGCGCACGCTCTGGAATAATCTTGAGGGTTAGCGTCTTGCGTGCAATCTTAACAGAACGATCTACTACAAGCGAGAAGCTTCTGGAACAATAAGGCGCGGTCTGCGCCGAGTACTGCTGATAGTCTTTGTGGGCGGAAACCGAATACAGTAAAAGAACCGCGCGTGGCAATGCCCCCCTCTGAAAAGGCATCGTCCCGATGCTTAGAACCGAACACATGGTAAAAATACATGCAACAATAAATAACGACAATAAATCAAGAAAGTTCAATAAGCAAGAAAGTCCAATGAAAGAAAAAAAAAGACAGTCCTCAGGTTCACTACCGCGCGTAAAACGGCGTGAGGCGCACGACATGGACGACTTCAGGTCGCGCGCGGCGCCGTTGAGAGTTCGAAATGCGGTCGGGGACAACCTCGTAGTCAAGTGTGCCGAGACGTCGAAGCACCCTATACGGTCCGAAGTATCGTCGCAGAAGTTTTTCGCTAAGTCCGCGGCGTCGTATCGGCGTCCACACCCAAACGCGGTCACCGGGCTGGTATTCCACGAACCGTCGTCGAAGATTGTAGCGGCGGCTGTCAGTCGTCTGCTGATTCTTGATCCGCAGGCGGGCCAGCTGTCGTGCTTCTTCGGCGCGCTGTAGGTAGGCGGTCACATCGATGTTTTCCTCATCGGTGACGTTCGGTAACATGGCGTCGAGCGTCGTTGCCGGGTTCCGTCCGTAGACCAACTTGTATGGCGTCATCTGCGTCGTTTCTTGCACGGCCGTGTTGTATGCGAAGGTCACGTACGGAAGGATGGCGTCCCACGTCTTGTGTTCGACGTCGACGTACATGGCCAGCATGTCGGCGATGGTCTTATTTAGACGTTCGGTCAGGTCGTTGGTCTGTGGGTGGTAGGCGGTGGTCCGGCGGTGACTTGTTTGGCTGTACCTTAGGATCGCCTGAGTTAGGTCCGCGGTAAAGGCCGTACCTCTGTCGGTAATGAGGACCTCTGGGGCGCCATGACGCAGTACGATGTTCTCGACGAAGAACTTTGCTACCTCGGCGGCACTGCCCTTGGGCAGGGGCCCTTGTCTCGGCGTAGCGGGTGCGGTAGTCAGTAGCTACGACGATCCACTTGTTTCCGGAATTCGACGTTGGTAACGGCCCCGGTAAGTCCATGCCGATTTGCTGGAACGGCCGGCGAGGTGGCTCGATGGGTTGCAAAAGTCCGGCTGGCCTAGTCGGTGGTGTCTTCCGTCGCTGAATATCTCGGCAGGTCCTCACGTAGTGGGTGACGTCGGCAGTGAGGCGAGGCCAGTAGTACTTTTTTTGTATCCTTGCCAGCGTACGGGAAAATCCAAGGTGTCCAGCCGTCGGGTCGTCATGCAAAGCATGCAGAACTTCTGGTCGTAATGCCGAAGGTACTACGAGGAGACAGTCGGCCCGAAGTGGCGAGAAGTTTTTCTTTAGGAGAACGCCGTTGCGCATGAAAAACGACTCCAGTCCTCGTCTGAATACCTTTGGAGCCACGGTGGCTTTGCCCTCGAGGTATTCCATAAGGCCCTTGAGTCCGGATCGGCGCGCTGTCGCTCGGCGAAGTCGTCGGCACTTATGGTTCCCAGGAAGCCGTCATCATTCTGGTCGTCCAGCGGCGGTGGGTCGAAGGGGGCACGAGACAGGCAGTCGGCGTCAGAGTGCTTTCTTCCGGACTTGTAAACGACGGTAATGTCGAATTCTTGAAGTCTCAGGCTCCACCGTGCGAGGCGACCAGAAGTGTCCTTCAAGCTAGCTAGCCAACACAAGGCGTGGTGGTCGCTCACAACTTTGAAGGGCCTGCCGTAAAGGTAGGGGCGAAACTTTGATGTAGCCCAGATGATGGCAAGGCACTCCTTTTCTGTTGTGGAGTAGTTGGCCTCTGCCTTTGATAGCGACCGGCTAGCATAACTGATAACCCTTTCCAGTCCGTCCGTCCTCTGCACAAGGACGGCGCCGAGTCCCACGCTGCTCGCGTCGGTGTGCACTTCTGTTTCGGCGTGTTCGTCGAAATGCGCAAGTAACGGAGGCGTTTGCAGGCGTCGTTTTAGTTCTTGAAATGCTTCCTCCTGCGGCGTTTCCCACTTGAACCCGACGTCGGTCCTGGTGAGGTTAGTGAGAGGCTCGGCGATGCGGGCGAAGTTTTTAACGAACCGCCTGTATTAGGCACACAAGCCGAGAAATCGACGCACGGCCTTCTTGTCGGTGGTTCGCGGGAAAGCAGTGATGGCGGTTGTCTTTTGCGGGTCGGGGCGTACTCCGGATTTGCTTATCACGTGGCCCAAGAACAAAAGTTCTTCGTACGCGAAGCGGCACTTCTCTGGCTTGAGAGTGAGTCCGGAGGTCTTGATTGCCTGAAGTACAGCTTCAAGGCGCCGCAGGTGTTCATCGAAGTTCGAGGAAAACACAACGACGTCGTCCAAGTACACAAGGCAAGTCTGCCACTTCAAGCCAGCCAGTACAGTATCCATAACGCGTTGGAAGGTCGCGGGGGCCGAGCAAAGACCAAAAGGCATGACCTTAAACTCGAACAGGCCGTCTGGTGTTATAAAGGCGGTCTTTTCTCGGTCTCTCTCGTCGACTTCGATTTGCCAATAGCCCGTCTTTAGGTCCATCCACGAAAAGTACTTCGCGTTGTGGAGTCGATCCAGGGCGTCGTCTATCCGTGGGAGGGGGTACACGTCCTTCTTCGTGATCTTGTTCAGGCGACGATAGTCGACGCAGAAACGTAGCGTCCCGTCCTTCTTCTTCACCAACACCACGGGAGACGCCCAGGGACTCTTGGACGGCTGGATTATGTCGTCGCGTAGCATTTCGTCGACTTGCTTCTTTACGGCTTCGCGTTCTCGCGTCGAAATTCGATACGGGCTTTGACGGACTGGTCGGGCACTTTCTTCAGTTATGATACGATGTTTGGCGACTGGGGTCTGTCGAATTCTTGACGACGATGAGAAGCAGTCCTTGAATTGCAGGAGCAGATTTCTGAGCTGGTCTTGCTTCTGCTTTGGGAGGCTGGGGTTGACGTCGAAATCTGTTTCGGGACCTAGATTCGTCGAAGAAAGTTCGGCAGTATCGGAGAGGGCGAAAGCATTGCTGGTGCCCACGAATTTCTCGATGTAGGCGACCGTCGTACCAATGTTGAGGTGCCTATATTCGTGGCTGAAGTTTGTCAGCAGTACCTTTGCTTTGCCGTCGCGCAACTCGGCAATGCCTCTTGCGACGCAAATCTGACGGTCACAAGCAGGTGCTGGTCGCCCTCGACGACGCCTTCAAGGTTCAGCGTGTATTTCGGTGCCGACGGAAATGACGACGCTGGAAAGAGGCGGAACGGTGACCTGCTCTTCTATTACATTCAAGGCATGATTCTCCGGCGACGTGTGGGGCGGCAACGCTTTTTCTGAAGTCAGTGTTATCGACTCAGACCTCAGGTCGATGACGGCGCCGTGTTGACTTAGGAAGTCCATCCCCAGTATCACATCCCTGGAGCAGTGCTGCAGAATTAGAAAGCTGGCGGGATAAGTCCGGTTATTGATGGTGACTCTTGCGGTGCAGAAACCGGCCGGCGTTATTAAATGACCCCCAGCGGTCCTGATTTCAGGGCCTTGCCAAGCAGTCCTTTACTTTCTTCAACTTCGTCGCGAAAGACCCACTGACGACGGAATAGTCGGCTCCAGTGTCGACGAGAGCGGTGACGTTGTGGCCGTCGAATATTACGTCGAGGTCGCTGGTTCGTCGCCGTGCGTTGCGGTTGGGTCGCGGCGTCGGATCACGGCTACGTCGATTTGTTGCGCTGCTTCCTTGTAGCGTCGTCCCGTCTTCGTCGGTCCGCAACGTTTCGTCGGCAGGGCTTCGTCTGCTTCGCGTCGTGTTCTGCAGGTTTCGTCGCGTTGTCGTCGTCTGCGGCCGCGGAGGATCTTCGGCATTTCGTCGTGCAGCAACCGCACCTCCATCGGTTGCTGCCCTTAGTTTCCCGGATACGGGCTAGGCGACCGGCCCCGGTTTGGGCCAGTGTACTGCCTGCGATGCGGTGACATGTAGCGGCCAGGCGACGGCGAGCGCGATGGTCGTCGGGGTGTCCACTGAGCTCCTGCGAGATAGTCAGGCGATGTCGCGTGGTCTTTCACCCCGCTGTGGACGCGGCGCGTCGATGGCGAAACCACGCAGTCCCATCTGGCGGTACTGGCAGCGGCGGTAGGTGTGGCCAGCTTCTCCGCAGTGGTAGCACAGTGGGCGGTGGTCAGGGGCGCGCCAAACGTCAGTCTTTCTCGGTGGAGCGTGGCGCTGGCCGGCGGGTGGATGGTATGGCGGCGGTGGTGGTGGCGGCGGTGTCTGGCGGCGGGACCTCGGTGGTGCGACGTCTTCACGTGGGCGCGGCGGGGGAGCATTACGACGTGCTGCCGCAGCGTAGCTCATGGCTTGTGGCTGAGGCTGTTGCGGTTCAGGGGTACCCAACGACTGCTGGATTTCCTCTCGAACTATGTCTGCGATCGAGGAAACGTGCGGCTGTGATGACGGGAAACATTCGACGAAGCTCCTCACGCACTACGGCCCCTATGGTCTCGCGCAGGTCGTCTGAGGAGAGGGACTGAATGTCGGCGTAGCCTGGCGTCGAGCGGCGATTGAATTACCGGGTGCGCAGCTCCAGTGTCTTCTCGATCGTGGTTGCCTCTGTCAGGAATTCATGGACGGTCTTGGGTGGGTTCCTCATCAGTCCCGCGAAGAGCTCCTGCTTGACTCCTCGCATGAGGAAACGAACTTTCTTGTCCTCGGCCATGTCAAAGTTGGCGTGGCGGAAAAGCCGCGCCATCTCCTCCGCAAAAATGGTAACACTTTCGTTTGGTAGCTGCACGCGTGTTTCTAGTAAGGCAGCCGCCCTTTCCTTTCTCACGACGCTCGTAAACGTCTCTAAGAAAGCGCTGCGAAAGAGGTCCCAGGTTTGTAACGTGGATTCTCGGTTCTCGAACCACGTCCTCGCGGCGTCTTCTAGGTAGAAGTAGGCCCGGCGCAGTTTTTCCTCGGTGTCCCAGTTGTTAAAGGTCGCAACTCGTTCGTACGTCTCTAGCCACGTCTCGGGATCTTCACTTGGCGACCCATGAAAAGTCGGTGGCTCTCTCGGCGGCTGAATCACGATCGTTGCAGGCGGCACAGGGGTGGTCATCGTGCCTGCGGTTGAAGTCAATGTCTTGGTTGGCCTGGTGTTTTCCGGCAGCAGTCCGTGCTCTGGCTGAAGTCCCTGCTGCCTGCGGCTGGTGCGACGAACAGGGTTGTCCTTTGTGTCGTCTTCTTCGCGGCTCGGGCTAGGGTCAGCGCCTCGCGGGGGTGTCCGTAGCATGGACGAAGCAGCACCTCCACCAGATGTCACGTGGTCGTGACGTCGACGAAGGCAGAACTCGGTGGGTTCAAAATGAAACTGTTTATTAGGCCGAACTTGTGGCCGTTAAACAGAAAGTCAGATTACAGCAATACACACTGCACTGATAGCGGCGAACAGAGCGTCGGCCGTCGATCAACTAAACATCGTTGGAACGCGCCGGCTTTTATAACTCACGCGTCGAACATTCTAGCCTTATCACTAGTCGTCACGCACGCTCTGGAATAATCTTGAGGGTTAGCGTCTTGCGTGCAATCTTAACAGAGCGATCTACTACAAGCGAGAAGCTTCTGGAACAATAAGGCGCGGTCTGCGCAGAGTACTGCTGATAGTCTTTGTGGGCGGAAACCGAATACAGTAAAAGAACCGCGCGTGGCAATATACACCAAACTTGGGATTGAGTGACGTGACTGTATGACGAACATAAATGACCAGTGGTAATATGTAAATCATGACTTGTCATGTGCGACATGACTTGCATGCCACGCTCATGGCGCGCTCGCAGCCGTTTCGTTAGCTTGATATACACCAAATTTAATTTTGAGTGATATGACTGTATGACGAACATAAATGACCAGTGGTAATATGGAAATCATGACTTGTCATGTGCGACATAACTTGCATGCCACGCTCATGGCGCGCTCGCGGCCGTTTCGTTAGCTTGATATACACAAACTTGGTATTGAGTGACATGACTGTATGACGAACATAAATGACAAGTGGTAATATGGAAATCATGACATGAGTGACATGACTTGCATTCCATGCTCATGGTGCGCTCGCAGCCGTTTTGTCAGCTAGATATACACCAAATTTGGTATTGGGTGACATGACTGTATAACGAATATAAGCGGCAGGCGGTAACATGAAAATCTTGGGATGCATTTAAAAGTACAGTTGGCATGCATGTCATCTACAACGCAATTTAAATGCCAGGCTCATGGTGCGCTTACGTCCAGTTCGCTAGCTTGATATACACCAAAATTGGTATTGCGCGACGTGACTGTATGACAAACATAAATGACAGGTCCTAACATGTAAATCATGAGATGCAAATTATGTAAAGCATGATTTGCTCCTTCCTGGCTGCTTCGCATTACATCGATTCCCACAGTTTCGTGGGATCTGCCGGCTTTTTTTGTTAAGGGGGGACTAAATATTTTAGAATCACTCTCCCTCGCTCCCCCTAATGTGCAATAAGGTTTATGCGCACCAGCAGACGAGCACACAAGAAAGAATGCGTAATACACGCTGGCCCTATCTTTTAACAATTTATTGAGATCCGCAGAGCGAATACCCTGCGCAAGAGGCAGGGTATTCGAAGGAAATAGATTCCTTTGATGATTCCCCCTGCGCAGGAGTCAAACTATTCATCATTCTGGTCAGAATCACGAATTCCAGCCCCCCTCACTATCATGGAAAATGAAGCATGAAAAATTCGTCGATTGTGCGGATTAAGTCATCCACAGCTTACCTATTTCTTGCGGCAAAACTTATATAGGACAAAGTGGGAGGTGTGTGAACGATTGCCTCAGGGAATATTGCAGAAATGTGAGGGAGAATAGGCTCCGTGCGGACGTAGTTCATGAAGGCGCCTCTAGCGGCAACAAGCGCAGATTTAGAAGGATGTTCTCAGCAGCTCGCACAGGGGATCAATCGCGGAACGATGTCTTTTACGATGCCAATGCTTCTCGTGCTTTTCGCGCTTGGCCAGTGGTCGGAGCGACGGTCTGTCCGCGTTATCAACGCGATCAGCCAGCTGCGAGTGTTGGACGATAAGAATAGGCATAAGGAATGAGTCATCGCTCCGCGACTGCACCCCGACCGTGACTGTACAATCCCTACTGTCGCGTGTTTCAAGCTGCCGCCGACTTTGCTGCCGCGTTAGCGCCAGGATGATATGCATTGATCGTTTAGTGAGTGAAGCGGCCCGCGCTACACGCGTGCAGTTTCGCTCAACGGCACGGTGTAAGAATATATACATCCGTGCTGAACGGGCTCGAAGCCTCCGTTGTCGTTTTCGTCAATAATTTGTTGTGGACGCGTTCGCCTGAGGGTGTACGAAGTCTGGCAGAAAAAAGCACATGCGCTAATGCTACGGTTCTCTCACGGCCGCTAACCATTTACCGTCTTTTGAAAGCAAACGGGAACGAAAACGTCTCAAGTGAAGTACCAAAGCAGGGCGCAGTGGCTTGCCGCCGCTTGCGTCGCCTGCTCCCTTATCCCGCCAAATTTGCTGCCGTGGCCGCTTTGGCGCTGGAGGCAGCGCGCGACCGTGGCGGCTCCTAACGTATGCACGGTGCCTATAGCGGAGGCTTTCCAGATGTGGAATGCATAAATTGTGGGTGCATTGATGAAACTGGTGCCAATTCGAACGCTCACCGAAGTGTAGATCACCGTGTGAAAAAAGTACTGCGAACCAACTATGAGAAATGCACCAATGTCACCAGTAGCAGAAGCACTCTCACGCGTGAGATTATTGAGGCTGGAAGGATATATAGTTTAGGAGATGAATGTCTGTCGAAGTCGACGATCGCTCTGTCTTCGAAAGAACTGTGTTTATCTGCCTTATCATTGCTTGTGTGTTACTTTACCTCCTGCGCAAGTGTCGTGTTTGCTAACCACCGCCCTTGTATAATCCGCTTTGTGGGGGTCTCAATAAACTGTTGAAAGTTAGGGCCCGTGTGTCTTACGCGTTCTTTTTTGTGTCGTCTTCTGGTTATGCGCTTAAATCGTATTGGTCACGTCTTACCAACACGCCCGAACTGCTACGATAGTAAACTAGCCTCTAATGCCTTCGATTTCCATTGCATCTGCTGTACTGGGTATTAAGGCTTGCCCGATTCCTGGGGCCCATATCCGCTCCTCTTTTTCGCGTACGCTTCGCGGACTTACTCCAAGCTTAAACACCTACCGTGCTAAAGATACATTAAAGAAAGCTTAAATTAACAGCAATATATACTTCGACACTAGATGAATGAAATACGTCAGCGCCAAACACCAATTAGGATTAAGAACCAAAGCCAAGCGCAAGCTGTAAGCCAGCCAAGACGACGTATGCCGCAAAACCGAGAATGCAGCAAATTGACGCAAGTACTACGCTGTTCAAGTGGCAAATTTGAAAGGAGCATCGTTGGAACGCAATGCGCACTTTCTGCACCAATGTTTCACATTTAGTGTCAGCGTGCGTACTCGGCAATGGTTCGATAGTACGCCACTCTGAGTCTCATGCTAAACACTTTTCATACTTCTCCCAGAGTGGAATGACTCGCAGTTTTAATTCTTTTAGGAATATTTTTAAACGTACATATGAAAATCGGATACATGTAGTCGTTTGAATAAATATACAAACAGCGTCAAAGACGTCCCTGCGGCACTACCCAGAGCGGTCGTGCCGAAATTGAGTACGACTTCTGAAGTTCAGTTCAGCCTTCTCGTATAGAGCGGAGATACCAGAAGCCTCGTTTTAGCAATATGTTATCACGCACTTGTGTCGTTGAAGCAAGGAGAACTCGAGCGTGTAAGGATGGAAAGCTTTATTGGGCGTAATTTTGCCCAGAAAGAATATAAATGACACACTTAGTGCAACGATAGCCTCGAGCTCCATCGTCAGTCGTCGTTAATCTGATCAGCGGTAAGGCGGGTCAGTATTTATGGACATGTGATTGAGTATTTCAACCTTATCAATCTTATCGGTCTAAAAAAGAAATTTGACATAACTAATATGTGAAATTTCTTGCAACTTTCGGATGTTTGGAAAATGAAGGCGTCTTGAAGTAGCACGGCATACAATTTTCCCATAAAAGTGCACTCAAGTTAGTAATAAAAAAGTAATTAACCGTAAAATATGCTTAATTTTTTTCTTCAATCTGAAATCAGCTACAGCAAAGTGTTTCCGCTTCAACGTAAAGCTTGCGTGCTTACTGGGACATCTTTTCATCAAAAGATCTGAATTGCCTAAAAATTACGGCATGTCTTTGTCTGCTTCGTTTTGTGTGTGTGCGTGTCCTTTTTTTTCTTGCATTCTTGTTTTTTTTTAATACGAACGCGTTTTATGCTGGGATCCACCACGGCCTCACTGACGTATTTCCGTCAAGGATATGACGTTGTAAAACATAAACTAACAGATTGCAAAGAAAAAACTAGAAGAAAAATTTCCGTCGCCGAGCGTCGAACCTACGACCTCTCGCTCCGCAGTGCGCTGCGCGAAACCACTAAGCCACAAAGCGTACGTTCTCCAACGCACTAACGGCAAGCTATTTATATACACCATATACCGTTGGCGGTCTTCACAGCTCCGCGACTTCAGCGCGTTTTCGTCATCACTAGCGAGATAGCGCGAAGGTAGCGCGGAGGGCGCGCTCTAAAAGTCGTCGCCCCTCTCGTTACTATGCGCGCGCGCTTATCTCGTGATTGCGGCGCTTCGTACATGCTTTGCTTCCGCCGCAAGTCTGCTTCAAAGTTACAGCGGTTAAAGGGTGCACGGAGGTCACTTCGCTCGCCGCAGCGGCCGCGTTTACGACAGGAGCGCGGTGCTCACACACGAAGTAGCAGTTACGACAGTTGTTCGCGCTCGTCCTGTGTATACGTGTGCGTTAGTTTCGCGCGTGTTTCTTTGTATTTGAGCAGTGCGCTTTAAGTGTCGAGCTGTGACAGTTGTTAGTCCGCGCTCGTCCTGCGTATACTCATTTAGTGCGTCCTTTCTGCTTGAGGTGCGCGCTGCAAGTTTCGAGCTGCTTGCATTTGTTCGCTTCTGCGCTTTACATTACAATTTGTTCCTCTAGCATTCATTCCTTCGTCCTTGTGGTGAAACAATGCGCAATAAACGCGCAGCTACCTGTGGGAAAACATGTTTCACCGATTCCTATGACAGAGGGATCAACCACGTCTTTTTTTTTTTTTTTTTTTGTGGATCAACATTCATCGCTAGTTGATTGGTCATTTTACGCTGTGTAACTAAAAAAATCGCCGAGAACACGTATTCATTAACTAACAGGGCGGTGCACTACTGCTGCCAAGTTCAAATTTTTAGGGACGAAGCACCTTAAGAGCGAGCCTTGTCGGCGTGCGGCGTTGTCCGTGCTCACAGCACAGCTCTTTGTAAAACAGCTTGTGCCGGCCGTACTACTATGTTTTGGCTTGCCTGAGACAGCCTAAAAAACACTAGGGTCTTTAGAATTGCGTACCTATGTATTTTCTAATAAAGGACATACGTCCTAACACTTACATATTAATGTTGTGCCTCAGGAATGCGTAGTATTTCTTTTAGGGGCGATGCTCCTTAATCCGTGGGTCGTGTGTCCTCGATGTATCGTTTAGTTCTTGGAATGTCCGCTAGATGGCGGTACTTGTATATGATGAATATATTTAAGGGCGAAGCTCCTTATGGCATCAACTAGGCGGTCCTCGGTTGTCAATGCATTCTGAGTAGCCAGTAGGCACTGGATTTCGACCTCCAAGGTAGTGCATGTGTGAGATGTCTCCTGTGCATCATTAAACAATAAAAAAAATTCACAACGTACATGTAAAATTAAAGTGAGCTGCGAGTCGCCATGACTCTCATCGACCCTTTAGTATAAATGCGCCCGATCTTACGTCGTTGATGATGTACTGCGCAGGATTCGCGGAAGATTACCGGTTTACCGACGCACCTCCGAAGCTTCGCCCACTCATCATCATTCACTCCGTGAATATGGTGTCGTCATCTCCAGTTCTCGTCTCGTTTCCGAGAGGGCGCTGTCCTATAGACATGCGTACAATATGGCGGTTGGGTGAAGGTACGCTAGATGGCGTTGGCGGTGCAGCTGCTCTCCGATTGCGCGGACCGCCGTACGAGTGTGCTTGCCGGATCGTGCTGCTTAGCGGACCATGGACGACGACCGGTCGTTGAAGTTTGAATAAAATTTCAAACACACTATCGCTTTGATTACTGCTGGGCGAAACCACTGAAGATTTCACGGTGTAATCATGATTGCTTCAGTCACCATAACTCTCATCGACCCTTTAGTATAAACGCGCCCGATCTCACGTCGGTGATGATGTACCGGGCAGAATTCACGGATGATTCACGGTTTACCGATGAACCTCCGCAGCTTCGCCCACTCATCATCATTCACTCCGCGGATATACTGTGTTTTTTTACTACCATAGGCCAGCAGCGCGAAAGACGAATATAAAAATATGCACACAACAGCTATACGCAGCACTGTGGTTTTAATAGCGAAGCTGTTCTTGGTCGAGTGTTTCATGCCCGGAATCCGTGGTAACGCATGTGGGCATCGTAAATGAATATGCGCCACAGACATTGCGTAAATCCCAGTACTCACCACTGGTCCACTAAAACTGCAGGCAACAGTTAGCGCAACAAAAGGTATGTGCCACAGAAATATCTGCGGCCTGTCATAAAACTATTATCATTCAATACTTGTATGTGCCACAGTAATTTGAGATAGCCCACTACGCACAACTTCCACTAAAAATGAACAAGGCGACAGTTTGCCCAACAAATGGCATGCGCGCTACCATAGTCATACCGGTGTAAGTTGATACTTTGTTGTTATCAAAGGTGGCGGCTATACTACATCCTCAAAGCTGAAGAAAGAGTGTTTAACTAAGAGCACTGATACAGCATATCGGAGAATCTCAAGCGAAGGCTTCTTTGTAAACCTGTGCCCAACAGTGCTATGGTCAAGATGCAATAAAAGTATACTGCCACCTCAAAGCTTAACAAATAGTGTTTAATAATGAGCAGTGATACAACATACCTGAAGGTCTTGCAGAACAAAGAAATGCCTGAGGAAGGGAACGCCACCAGATTCGCTGTGTCATCACGGTGTCCGCGAAACGGAGCTGGTTGAATTTTTTCCTGCGTCTGTCTCGCTGTTCAGCCAACTAGACGAGACGTTTCCGCACTTCACTATCTGTTACCAGCCTTTTTTTTACCTAACGTCGCGCTTGGTTTCTAAGGCCAGACGCCCATAGCGTCGGGGGGACATTTGCCTGGAGTAGGCGAATATTTATATAGACCCAAGGGTTTCACGTTTCATTAAGGTAGGTCACCACCTTCAAAAACGCATTTTTTGAAAAAAATTGAGTTGTTGGGATTTTTTATTTTCAAGTTCCCTGTCCATTCAAGAAGATTTAGAAAAAAAAATAATGCAGTTATATTAAGCCATTTGAAAGTTATGACCATTTTTTCAACACCTGCTGGACACATCCGAAACTGAAGGATTCCGATTCGACATCTACCATCTCGTCATAAATGTTTTTCGCGTACATATTACGTAATGCTAAGGTGTTTACGAACATTCCAAAGCTTGTAGAACATGATGTTTTCAATTTATTTTAAAATTTCCTCTACTCGGCTGCGGCACTCTATTGTTTAAGTTGCGCGTGCTCTCACTCGGCAGTCTGTGTTCTTTTTGTGTGCCATTTCGAGCTCTTGGACATAGTTATGGGTTTTCAAGGAGAAAGTTATAGTACTTCATAAAACATGGCGAAGTATAGAACGAAACAGAAGCGTTTATGAAAGTTAGGGAATCAATATTCCAAGTGTGGACCCACTGTGGAACACGGGGATGAGAGTCAGCTGGTGACACGAAACGAGCTAGGAAAAAAAATGTGTGCTTCATCTCGCTCAAAAGAAGATTATGCCGCTTCAAAAGAGGTCCCAAGCTATTAGCCTGGTGAATTTCAGGTCTATTGAATGTTTCTTTGTGTCATAGACATTCGGTTCAAATCTTTAAAGCCATTTTTCTTAAAATGTGATTTTTTGCTTCCTACAGTTACGCGAACAATGATAACCGTCTTTCTAATAAATATTTTCGCATAAAATTTTTTGTGCTGTTTCTTTATAGGTGGAGCTGTGCATTCAAGCAGAATTATTGAAAACTAGCGGTAACTTTTTTGTACAGTGGCCAACTGTGAGCAAAGCAAACCTGCCAAATATCAACTTTTTCAGTCTTTTTACGATAACGCACCCAAGCTTAGAGATATGATGATTGTGGAGGTTAGATGCACAGAACGTTGTCCTCACTACGTAGTTGCCAAGTTGCGTTTGAATTGCAACAAGTGTTTTTTAGTTATGATTTTGGCACATCTTGATTTTTATAAATTTTATGTTTTTGATTTTTATCTATTTCACAATCATAAAGCTTAAATTTACCGAAGCCCAACAATCCAAAACCATAATTATAACTTTTGGACCAAAACGGTAAAAGTTTTTCTCGAAGGTGGTGACCTACCTTAAGTTCCCACTGCTTTACAGACTGTCTTGCGGACTGAAATCATTGTCAGTGGGAGACTGGAGGAGAACTTCACGAGAGCTTCTGAATTCATACCAGACCGTTGGCTACGTGCAAACGGTGGCCGGGCACCGGAATATATGGAAAATTGGGCGATGCACCCTTTCGCTTCCCTGCCATTCAGCACTGGTATACGGATGTGCATTGGAAGGCGGATAGCCGAGATGATACTCTGTATTCTTATAGCAAAGGTGAGCAACCATATAATGGGCTTTGCCGCCATATCAAGGCTAGAGATACATTTGCAGCCATTTCTCAGCTTTTATCTGTAATGGCCAGAGCGCTACTTTCTGTACCGGTGGTGATGACCTATCATTTGGGAAAATATAATTATTCGTGTACGCTGTTTTTATTTTAAATGCCATTGCCGTTGAATCCATAATGAAGCGTATAAGCTGAAACGGAGTTTTTAAGGGCAACACAGAATTTATGTGTGGTGTGGACCGCGTGCTCCCTTGACTGAATTAGTGGAAGTGTCTTGAACGAGCTTTTGTGATCGTGCAAGAGCCCATCCCCATTGTTTCGGTGCAGATTGTTAGCATGATTCGCTGTATCATGTAGCGTATAGCGCTGATTTCTGTGTTTGTGACCAAACACGGGACTAAAATGTTCAAGTCCACTGTACAGAATTTAGGAAATATTGTCTGTTATGCATGGAAACGTCCTTGTTTGAAGGGTTTCCGTTATAATCCTCTATATACCACTGTACTATTCTCTGAACGACTGCAATAAAATAAAGTGCATGGCATTCACCTGCGGAATTCGTATGAACCAACCTGATTGTTTACTGTACGTACAGAGTGTAAACGAAGGCTCTTCGTTTGTACATTCAAATGGCAATGCTCCGACAGCTGCGATTGCGCATTTTGAATGCGAAGCATTTCTTAGCGAACTTGGGCAACTTTCAGCGTATCTATCTATCTATCTATCTATCTATCTATCTATCTATCTATCTATCTATCTATCTATCTATCTATCTATCTATCTATCTATCGAGCCGCCTACGACTTTGTCTTCTCCTGGCCGTATCGTTAATGGACTTATACCAAAATTGGTATGGCATGACATGACTGTATGACAAACATGAATGGCTGGTCATATCATGAGAATCATGACTAACTTGTCATGAAAAGTATGATTTACACGCCATGGCCATAGTGCTCCTGAGCCCGTTTTGTTAACTTGATATATCCAAAAATTGGTACGATGGGACATTTCTGCATGACCAACATAAATGACAGCATGTAATATGAAAATAATGACCTGCATGTCATGTACAACATGATTGCAGCCGCGCTCATGCCACGCTCATGGCGCGCTGACGGCCGTTTCGCTAGCTTGACATACACCAAATGTGGTATGGCGTGACGTGACTCTATGACGAACATAAATGCCAAGCGGTCATATGGTAATCATGACATGTCATGTGCAACATGACTTGCATGCCACGCTCATGGCACGCTCGCGGTCGTTTTGCTAGCTTGATATAGACCAAATTGGGTATTGAGTGACGTGATTGTGTGACGAACATAAATGACAAGTGGTACTATGGAAATCATGACATGTCATGTGCAACATGACTTGCATGCCACGCTCATGGTATTCCGGTGGCTGTTTCGCTAGCCATATATGTACACCAAATTTGTTATTGAGCGATGTGATTGTATGACGCGCTCATGTCATTCTCGTAGCCGTTTCGCTAGCTTGATATTACATCGAATTTTAGGGCGAAAGCCTTAATTGTTTCATGCTCACGTCCGTCCGACCATCCGTCCCTCCAGCCGTGGCCTGGCAGGATGCCAGGTGGGCGCCGCGGTGCGCAAGCGGACGCCGGTCGCTTTGGACTCTACAGCGCTCGAGCTTTGCTTGCGTAGTGTGCTGTGCCCAGCGTCTCAAAATCATGCAAGGAGGGAGACGCGCGCATCACGTTCCATTCTGACCGACCCCGTCTCAGTGGGCACAGGCGTTCGAAGAACACACTTTGGAATTGACAAAGTGTCCGTCAATTTAAACGCTGGAACGCGGATGGCGTTCGCACGATGCGCAAAGCGCGAGAATACGAACGCATGTGAAACGGAGGCAGATTGGTCTCGCATCTCGCGGCGATTCGAGGTAAAAAATTAAGCGAATATATGTGGCAGGTGGTAACATGAAAATCTTGGCATGCATGTCATCCACAATGCCTTTTAGATGCCACGCTAGCCACGCTCATGGTGCGCTTGCGTCCTGTTCGCTAGCTTAATATACACCAAAATTTGTATTGCGTGACGTGACTGTATGGCGAACACAAATGACAGGCCCTAACATGTAAATAATAACATGCATATCACGTACAGCATGATTTGTTCCTTGCTGGCTGTTTCGCATTACATCGATTCCCACAGTGCATGGGATCTGCCGTATTTTTTTTACTGTCGAAAATTAGGAAGCCGATTTACCGTTACATTCTCGGCATTCCGCATATCCAGATGACACCAGAGTGGAAAACCATGCCTAGAATTTCTGATGTCCCGTAAAATTATAGTTACACGTGGTTTGCAAACATTCGCAATAAGAAACAATACGGGGGTTTTAAAGCTAATATATATATATATATATATATATATATATATATATATATATATATATATATATATATATATATATGCATAAATATACATATATTCTATTTGAACAATGGAGAGTACTGTGTGGGTAATTTTGCTCATAATATTGCTCAATACTTCGAGGAGCAGTGTATGTCTATGCGGTATTCCTTTCAGAAAATTTCATTTAGCTTAATGTGAATTTGCCCGTTATATTTGAATCCGTAATGTAATGTCCATAAAAATCTTCAGCGAACTAAACTTGAGCGGTGGCAAGATGGAACTAAAATGTTCAGGTCCACCGTACAGAATTTAGGAAAAATTGAAGGACACTTTGTACATTCCAAAGTGTGTACGGCGAAAGCGTGTGGCCATTCCACTGATTAGGCCATGTCTTTTTTCTTTTTACACTGTCAGTGGGATGAGACACAAACCGAATGGGTGCGTGTTTTCTTCTTTAATTTTTTTAACGCGAATCGCAGCGAGACGCGAGACTCATCTTCCTCCGTTCGCATGCGTTAGTATTTTCTCGCGCTTTGCGCATCGTGCAAACGCCATCCGCGTTCCAGCTCTTAAATTGACGGACCCTTTGTAAATTCGAAAGTGTATTCCGTGAACGCCTGGGTCCATTGAGACGGCGTCGGTCCGAATGATTGCAAACTCTGGGCACAGCGACGCTACGCAAGCAAAGCGCGAGCGCTATAGAGTCCGACGCGACCGGAGTCCGTCTGCGCATCCCGGCGGCCACCTGGCTCCGTGCCAGAGCTCGGATGGACCGACGGATGGGCGGACGGACGGACGGACGGTCGAACAGACAGACAGACAGAGAGACAGACAGACAGACAGACAGACAGACAGACAGACAGACAGACGGACGGACAGACGGACGGATGGACGCCGGATGGAGGTCGGACGGACACCGGATGGACACCAGACGGACGGGATCATGAGACATTAAAGGCTTTCGCCTTAAAGATTACACCATCTCCCGCTAAAGGGAACCATGGGTAGATGCGAAGCAGCGGGCGCTAACGCTTACACTGGCGGCGGCGTTGACGCTGGCGCTCATCGCAGCGTTGCACAGGAGAGAAACCTGGGGGGGGGGGGCGCAAAGCACGCAGTGATGGACCGGTGTTTCCTACTGGAACATCCCAATCGCTGCTAAGGGGCAGTGAGAGACAGAAGACTCGGACTGGACACAGAGACCCGCAGTCCGCTTTTAGTTAATGCGCACGCTGCGAATTTTTTATCGTTCGACAACGCACAGGACAAATCTCCCGCCGGCACCACCTTGCAGGTCAGGATCCATTGCCATATATACGGGGTGGCCAGTGAACGGTTGTGCAGCGCGAGGAGTCGGTTTCTTCAACCAAGAAACTCGCTAGCAGACGCTGCCTGCGTCGGCCTCGCGAGGCGAGAGAGGGGGGAGCGTAGGAGAGGGAAAGATGCGCAGTGGGGCTGTGGACGCCGCGGGCAGGGATGCCTAGAGGAGAGAGGGGGAGAGTAGGAAAGGAGAAAGGGGGGAGCGTAGGAGGGGGAGAGAGGGAGGGCACGCGCATGCGCAGTGAGGGTGTGGCCTCCGCTGGGAGGGATGCCTAGAGGAGAGAGAGGTGGAGAGGAGGTTTTTTATTTTTATTTTTTTAATGGGTTGGCGCATGCGCAGTGGGGGTGTGGACAGACGGACGGGCGGACGGACGCCGGACGGACACCGGACGGACGTGAGCATGAGACATTAAAGGCTTTCGCCTTAATACAGACTTTGTTTTAAATGCGAATGCATTTCATAGTCGGGCTATGTCAGGCATCCGGCGTTGTCGGCGTTGTCCGGCGTTGTCCGGCGTTGTCCAGCGTTGTCCGCGGAGGAGGAGGAGGAGGACAGGTTGAGGAGGTAAGCGCCGGCAGGTGTTAGATGTGAAGCATCTTATCCGGTGGTGGTGGTGGGCGGCGTGACCACCCATACTGCGCATGCGCAAGCCCTTAAAAAAATATAAATAAAAAACCTCCTCTCTCCCCCTCTCCTCTAGGCATCCCTCCCCGCGGCAACCGTACCCTCACTGCGCATGCGCCTCCCCTCCTCTCTCCCCTCCTACGCTCCCCCCTCTCTCCTCTAGGCATCCCTCCCCGCACTCCCCACTGCGCATGCGCGTCCCCCCTCTCTCTCCTCTAATACGCTCCCCCCTCCCTCCTCTAGGCATCCCTGCCCACAGCGTCCACACCCCCACTGCACATGCGCGTCCCCCCCCTCTCTCTCCTCTCTTACGCTACCCCCCTCTCTCTCGTCTCGCGACGCCGACGCAGGCAGTGTCTGCTAGCGAGTTTCTTGGTTGAAAAAACCGACTGCTCGCGCTGCACAACCGATCACTGTCCATCCCGTATATATGGCAATGGATCTTGACCTCCAAGGTGGTGCCGGTGGGAGATTTCTCCTGTGCGTTGTTGAACAATAAAAATTCGCAGCGTGCGCGTTAACTAAAAGCCGACTGCGGGTCTCTGTGTCCAGTCGAAGTCTTCTATCTCTCATAGCCCATTAGCAGCGATTGGCATGTTCCAGTAGGAAACACCGCTCCATCGCTGCGTGTTTTACGCATCTCCAGTTTTAAATGCGAATGCATTTCAAGTGCGTGAGGGCGCTCGCATCGCGGGAGCTCGGCGGAGCTATATATGAAAAAAAAATTTAAAAAATTAAAAAAAAGGAAAAAAGAAGAAAAAAAGTAAATAAAAAAAAGAAGAAAAAACAGAACAAAAGCAAAAAAGAAAGACAGGCGCTGCGCCGTGCTCGCGACCGGGCTGCAGAAATTAGGCGCCTTTTCCTTCTTCGAACCACAACCACCATATATAAATGGAGTGAAGCGCGCGCGAAATGCATTCGCATTTCCTCACGATTCCCTTCGGGGAGGTGGGAGCATTTTTTGAAAACATCCTTGTTTCAAGGGTTTCCGTTATAATGCTCTATATCACATTGTACTAATCCATGAATGGCTCTACTGAAATAGGGCAAAATCTATTTTGTGCCCATTAAACGATACTCATGAATTTTAAGGCGAAAGCCTTTAATGTCTCATGCTCCCGTCCGTCCGGTGTCCGTCCGTCCACACCCCCCACTGCGCATGCGCCAACCCATTAAAAAAATAAAAATAAAAAACCTCCTTTCCACCTCTCTCTCCTTAGGTATCCCTCCCCGCGGAGGCCACACCCTCACTGCGCATGTGCGTCCCCTCCCTCTCTCCCCCTCCTATGCTCCCCCCTTTCTCCCCTCCTACGCTCCCCCCTCTCTCCTCTAGGCATCCCTCACCGCGGCATCCACACTCGCACTGCGCGTCCCCCCTCTCTCTCCTCTCCTACGCTCCTCCCTCCCCTCTCTCGCCTCGCGACGCCGACGCAGGCAGCGTCTGCTAGCGAGTTTCTTGGTTGAAAAAACCGACTGCTCGCGCTGCACAACCGTTCACTGGCCATCCCGTATATATGGCAATGAATCCTGACCTGCAAGGTGGTGCCGGTGGGAGATTTGTCCTGTGCGTTGTCTAACGATAAAAAATTCGCAGCGTGCGCGTTAACTAAAGGCGGACTGCGGGTCTCTGTGTCCAGTCCGAGTCTTCTGTCTCTCATTGCCCATTAGCAGCGATTGGGATGTTCCAGTAGGAAACAGCGGTCCATCACTGCGTGCTTTGCGCCCCCCAGGTTTCTCTCCTGTGCAACGCTGCGATGAGCGCCAATGTCAACGCCGCCGCCAGTGTAAGCGTTAGCACCCGCTGCTTCGCATCTACACATGGTTCCCTTTAGCGGGATATGGTGTAATGTTTAAGGCGAAAGCCTTTAATGTCTCATGCTCACATGCGTCCGGTGTCCGTTCGACCTCCGTCCGGCGTCCTTTCGTCCGTCTGTCCGTCCGTCCGTCTGTCTGTCTGTTCGTCTGTCCGTCCATCCATCCGTCTGTCCGTCCGTCCGTCCATCCGTCCATGTCCGTCCGTCCGTCCGTCCGTCCGAGCTCTGGCACGGAGCCAGGTGGCCGCCGGGATGCGCAGACGGACGCCGGTCGCGTCGGACTCTATAGCGCTCGTGCTTTGCTTGCGTAACTTCGCTGTGCCCAGAGTTTGCAATCATTCTGACCGACGCCGTCTCAATGGACCCAGGCTTTCACGGAATACACTTTCTAATTTACAAAGGGTCCGTCAATTTAAGAGCTGGAACGCGGATGACGTTTCCACGATGCGGAAAGCGCGAGAAAATACCCCCCTATTCAGAAACGCTCCTTGACTTGAACTTGACTTGCCGCCGCCTTCAAGCAGCACAAACGCGTTTCGAACGCACTGTCTTTAGGCGGTGCCATAACAGCAGAAACTCGTTTCGAATGCGCCGCCTTGAGGCGGTTGCAAGTCAAGTTCAAGTCAAGGAGCGTTTCTGAATACGGGGGTAACGCATGCGAACGGAGGAAGACGAGTCTCGCGTCTCGCTGCGATTCGCGGTAAAAAATTAAAGAAAACACGCACCCATTCGTTTTGTGTCTTATCCCACTGAGAGTGTAAAAGAAAAAAAGACATAGCATAATCAGTGGAATGGCCACACGCTTTCGCCGAACACACTTTGGAATGTACAAAGTGTCCTTCAATTTTTTTTATTGCCTTACCGAATGGCGATGAGATCATAATTAATAACACGCAGGTATACGCGATTATTGTTGAAGAAGTATCTACAGGGTCACTTGTAAATATATTTGGTTGCTATATGCGAACTCTGGTAATTCTCTTCTTCAGATATTGAAAGAATTCAGAGTGGAGAACCACCATGGCGACATTGGCTTCCTTTCACAGCGTGTAAGTCGACCACAAAAACCGCCCAGGTTCTGCTTCATAAAACTTGAGTAGCAACTACTTAGCAGGACCTCTCTTAGTTGTCAAGCTGAACTTCACAATAAAGTGACTCTCAAACTCCTTGCAGTTGTGCTTATGTAGGTTGAATTCATGCTTCAGTGTAAAGCGTTCTTTGATATTTTGTACCAGCTCATACACTTTTCTGTGATGTGATGCGACGTTATCGGCGCCACACCGTACTGATGTCTTCTTTTGTATCAGGTAATGGCGCCATACTCTTCGTTTGATATGCTTACTAAATAGAGCGCACGAAACAAGTATTAATTTCTCTTGGTTGCAGGTGCAACAAAAGGCTTCAAACGCTTTTTTTAATGAATGAAATATTTATTACGTGGTTAAAAATGCATTTAGAAACATTTGGAGTGATATCGTAAACGCTTAGTAACCGCACTAATATACCAATGACATGCCGACGTGAGGAATATATTTGTATTGATAAATTGATTTCTGCAAAAAAGTGTAAGCAAAAAATAGATTGTTGAGCAATAAAGATTAAAAAAAAGTTAAATGATTCTATTACAAAGTTTGCGTCATACTAATTAGAGAACGAAAAATTGAAAATCATCCTAGGTAAAATATGGAGTACAGTTGAAACACAATGTTGTGAAGTGATGAATGTGCTGGAATTATTTCGTGAAATCAAAAGGTTGGTGAACATGAGAAAGGAATTTTCGTGTCCTTCGAGGTTTAAAACTGTTACATATAGAGTTAGGTTCGCCAAGCCACACATTGGCTCAAGTAAGCAAGCGGGCAGTGCGCAAAACACGTGCTCTTATTGTTTAGTGAGTTTGTTGACGCAGATTCAACGCCACTGTTCGCCTCGCCGGATAGTTTCGCTGCTTTGCGGTAAAAGAACCATTCGTTTGAAGGACGCGCGCCCATTCTCCGCGTGTGTGTACACGCAGGTGTATGGAGGGGCCCGGTTGCGTACAAAGAGCAGTGTTGTACACGTTCCTCTACAACAGGAACGAAAGCTCGTTCCTCGTTCCCTCTCAAATTTGAAACGAATTCCCGTTAGAAGTTCCTGTAATGTGAAAGCAACGCGTTACAGTTACATTTCAAGAATTGGAACGTGTCGTTACATTAACGTTACATTTGACTCTTTTTATGTAAAAATATAGTGTCGGATTATCCTGAAGTGAAACAAAGTAAGCAACTTAAAGCTCACATCAAGCTACATATATTATACGAATTCCACATTACCGACAGCAGTTTATACGAAGGTAAAAGGAATCTAAATAAACGCATGCTTCAAGTCAGATTTTTAGGGAACTGCAGCTTGCGTGCTCGTGAATTTAGAGTCCCACTCATGTGGTACTTTCCAAGTCGGTCTTCAAGGATGCAGTCAAGATACTGTGCTTCAGATATTCAAATAGGAATCTCCACCCACGCAGCAATATAATTAAATTTCTTGCACAAGAAGCCGCATCTAAAGGGACTATACTTAGGCGTTTAATCAGTGCCAACTCAATATTTCAGTGTCAGTAGAAAATAATGTCCCGGATACACATTTGCAACTTAGTGAAGTCTCGTGTTCGCAGTCGGCCAACAAGTTTCTGGGTATTTCCCTGTTTGTTTTTCTGTCTTCTACTCTCTTTCATCTCTTTCTTTTCCTTTGTTGTCTCTTTCTGTTTCTTTAACATCTTTTTTTGTCTCTTTCTCTATGTAGTTATCTCACCTTCTTTCTTTCTCTCTCTTTCTTCCTTTCTTTTTCACTCTCTGTCTATGTTTATACTCGTTCTCCCCCTGCTTTCCCTCCTCCTCACACTCACTACACTTTCCCAACCCCTTGCGATACTGTACTATACAAGGCTATGCTATGCTCTGCTTGTGTGCGCGCATGTTGTAGAGATACGCACAACGGATAATTTCCTCAACATCTCCCTCCATTAGGATGATAATTTAGCTGAGACATACAGGGTGTTTCAAGAAATAGGTTCACTATTTTTTAAAAATCAGGAAAATGCCGGTATTTGCTCGCTGTCTTCACAGTTGTTTTTTCTGTAGCGGCAGGCATCTTAAGATGGTTGAAGACATGATTTGCGACATTAATTAAGAAAGTTAAATTAAGTAACCTTTTAATTAGAGGAGTTAGGTGGTGTCACCAGTTCCGTTAATTGGGAAGGCAATCGCCGGGCGGATTCCAAGGGCTGACGTGTCGGCCCCCCGAAACGCACCACGAAAGCACGGACAATTTAGAAGTGGTCCTTTTGGTGCGCCAGCGAACGCCGGTTGTGGACCAAAGACCGAGTCAGAGCCGAGAGTTGATAACACAAACAAGATATATTCTCAGATAAGGCAGTACAAACGATAACTCACAAACATACACACTTGGCAGGTATCAAATACAACACAACTCACAACGTAACTCTGATGGTGTTCAAAACAACGGGAACAAACAACTCGCGCTACAATGCAATCTCATGCATTAAACTATCCAAGACACTTAAAGACTAGAATGTTCATCAAACGTATTCAGTCCGAAGTTCTTGGAACTAAACTTGAATGCTTCTCTTCTACGGAAGACACTCACACAAAGTCCAGCGCTGGTTGTCGTCCCTGATCCTCCGAGCTTTCTCTTCCAGGAAAGGCTCCTCAAAACTTCCGCAGACCCCACGGCGTTGTCATTCGATTCTTCCAGATCGACTGACCGCACTTCAGCAATCAAACAACACCATCGTTCACTCACGAACTGAGTGGAAACTCACTTACTCTCACTGGAGTACTCGCTTACTTACTAACTTCTTCTCCTGCCTGACCCTCCGTCGCCGCTCGCTAATATTCGCTCGCCTCTGTATTCGCGAAGTTTCCAGATTTCTCCTCGGCGCGGAGCACATCCAAAGCTATTGAAAGAGCGAGACCTTTCTCGTGGTTTCCGCTCATCGCGGCACAACTTGGCATTGCGTCACCCCTTTCCTTCTCGAGGGTTCGAGACTTTGCTCGGTGTTCCCGATCTGAGAGAGCGGGTTGACGTGGCGGCGGTCGTCTCGAGGGGGAGAGAAGGCGCGCGCGCGGGGCGTCTTTTGATGCTGGTTTCTCCTTCGCGCCGGGCCCGTCTAGACAGATCGGCGCCTGGATTTTACGCCGCCGTTAGGAAATCAGCGTCGCGCGCTTATCTGAGCGCTCGCTCGTGACACTGCCCCCCACTTCAAGAATATTATCACATAATATTCAAACAACACGACGAGCGCGCACACACATCACACAACAGAAGTCCTACATACTTGAGTCCATAACTCAGTCCATTGCTCACGGCGCTTCACATTCGCAGTAGAACTCTCAATACAAATCACATTGCAATTCAATTTCCCGATACATGAAAGATAATATTGGTACATCAGTACAACACTCCATCACACATTTCATACAAAACAAGGCGAAAACCCAAAGCACTGCATTTACAACGCTATACAATATCGATAGCATTGCTTACATAACGTCACCACAACAGACACTTTAGGTCACTCAGCATACAAAAGGATACTAACAAAACAACACATTGAGGCTCAACACGGCCAACACACATTCAAATTCAACCTCGACACCTATCCTTCGTGCCTCATGCCTCGCTTACGCCCTTTCTTGCGGTGCTCGCTCGATCGCTTCTTGTTCTTCCTATTTTTCTTCCTGCGAGCAGTCTCAGAGGATGGTTTAGTAGACGGCGTCTCCGCCACCATTGACACATTCGGCACTGGCAGGGCATCATCGCGTCCATCAGTACGTTGCTGATGGTTCACGAGCTCGGGAACTACGCGGTGTTGCGTTTGTGCGACCGACTTTGTCCTCTTCTCACTCATAACTGTTGGTGGTCGCTTCGTAGGGACATCACCTGCACGGCACGTTTTCTCGTCTGGCACGATGACCTCATGATTGACTTTCTCTCGCCCCTCGGCTTGATCTTGAGCTCGGGTGGCATGCTTCACGGGACACTCTTCCGCTGCACCTACCCTTCGCGGTTCCTGCGTTGACGAGGGCTCTATCTTCGGGTCTTCTCCCAAACATTCCGGATCGTTCGGCCCTCGCGCACCGTCGATGTTTCCAATGATTAGGTCGAACAGGGGGGTTGTCATGCATAGGGCAGTAACTCTCGCGCTGAAGTATGGCGTCTCGACCTCAATGATAGCCTCGGGAAGCATCCGAATCGAACCGTCAATCAGGCGGACCGGGCTGGTCCTACCTGTCAACTCGCTGTCACGCACCAAGTTCTTCCGCACGACAACCGTGCTGCTTCCTGTATCTCGCAGTACCGTGACTTCCTTTCCAGAAATTTTCCTTTTGGCATTCCTTTTGTTAAACCGGTTGGGCGCGTTGTCATCACGCAACCAATGATAGGGATTTTCCTCCCGCTTTTCAGCTCGACAAACTCACAATTTGTCTCTTCTGCTTGCTCTTCCGGCGGAGCATACACACATGCTACTTGGTGGCCTTTATTCGCTTCGTTGCGACATGCGTCTGCCTTGTGCCCAGTTTGTCCACATTTAAAACATTTCATCACACTAGGACGTGTAAAGTTCATCCGACAATTGCTAGCGCGACGACCCACTCGGTTACACAAAAAGCATCGCGTAACATTCTCCTGTAAATTCTTCTTTTCATCAGGTTCACGTTTCTTATCCTCGCAATCATCCTTTCTGACCTTGGCCAAATTCGTGCCACCTTGCGCTTCCAAGAATTGATCAGCCAATTCTAACATATTGTAACGGACATGCGAAAGGCAGAGAGGAAGAAGATGAATAGAAGAGAACGAAGAGTTTGGTAAGGCCGCAGTGCGCTACCACGAACAACCATCGTTCGCCAACTGTAAATAAAACCATTTCATCACAACTCGCTGTAACAATATCTTCGAGTGACTTAGCTCTCCTCTCTTTGAGATACAGCGACAGGCTCGAGTGGCAACTGGTGAGGAATTGCTCTCTAATAAGGAGCTCCCTAAGCTCACCGTACTCCTGTGCTGTCTCTGAAAGCTCGATCCACCTGTCGAAATAATGGCTAAGTCGTGCGGCATACTGCCTAGCCGTATCGCCATCAGCTGGCTTTCCTGTTCGAAACTTATCTCGGAAGCCTTCCACAGTGAATCTGAATCGCTTCAGCAAAGCAGCCTTCACCTTTGCATAGCTACCTGCATCGGTTGGCGTCAGCCTACCGTACACACTGAGCGCTTCGCCACTCAAGCAAGTACTCAAAGCTGTAGACCATTGATGCTCCGGCCAATTCTGGCTTTTAGCGATCGTCTCAAACCTGTGCAGGTACGCATCAAGGTCATCTTTCCTTTCATCAAATGCCACAAGCAGTTTGCTTGGGTTCAACCGGAAGCTAGTATCTTCCTTTTCATTGCTCTCTACTCTAGCCTGAACGGGAGTTTCAATTCGCTGTTGCAAACGGAGCCGTTCGAGTTCTATCTCGTGCTGCCGTTGCCTTTCTCTCTCAGCCATCTCAGCTTCTCTCTCTTCCTTCAACTGCCGCTCCTTCGCCTCTCTTTCTTCCTTCGCCCTCTCAGCTGCCAGCCTCTCTCTCTCAAGCTCCAGTTTTAATTGCTGCTCTCTTTCTTCTTTCTCCCTCTCAGCTGCAAGCCTCTCTCAAGCTCAGCTGCTCTCTCTTCCTTGGCCCTCTCAACCGCCAACCTCTCTCTTTCAAGCTCTGCTGCTTTTTCTTCCTTCAGCTGTCGCTCCTTTGCCTCTCTTCCTTCCTTCACCCTCTCAGCTGCCAACATCTCTCTTTCAAGCTCTGCTGCTTTTTCCTCCTCGGCCCTCTCTCTTTCTTCTTTTTCCTTCTGGCTAACCCCCCTTCCGTAGCTCGGCCCCAGAAAGACCCATCTTCTCACCAAGGGCAACTAACTTCTCAAGATCCATGATGCCTCACAAAAAACCTAGCCGCGAGCACAAAATATCTGCCTAACTTCGAACACTCTGCACACCCGTTAGCGAGAACGCGGTGCGAAAGCACAAATACCGTCCCTATTGGACTACCAACGACTCAAGGCTCTTTCTCCCTACTTTGGACACACTGTGCACCAAAAAGGTCCTTGTCGCGGACGCCAGAATAATACTCACCAGTTCCATTAATTGGTAAGGCAATCGCCGGGCGGATTCCAAGGGCTGACGTATCGGCCCCCGAAACGCACCACGAAAGCACGGACAATTTAGAAGTGGTCCTTTTGGTGCGCCAGCGAACGCCGGTTGTGGACCAAAGACCGAGTCAGAGCTGAGAGTTGATAACACAAACAAGATATATTCTCAGATAAGGCAGTACAAACGATAACTCACAAACATACACACTTGGCAGGTATCAAATACAACACAACTCACAACGTAACTCTGGTGGTGTTCAAAACAACGGGAACAAACAACTCGCGCTACAATGCAATCTCATGCATTATACTATCCAAGACACTGAAAGACTAGAATGTTCATCAAACGTATTCAGTCCAAAGTTCTTGGAACTAATCTTGAATGCTTCTCTTCCAGGAAGACACTCACACAAAGTCCAGCGCTGGTTGTCGTCGCGATCCTCCGAGCTTTCTCTTCCAGGAAAGGCTCCTCAAAACTTCCGCAGCTCCCACGGCGTCGTCATTCGATTCTTGCAGATAGACTGACCGCACTTCAGCAATCAAACAACACCATCCTTCACTCACGCACTGAGTGGCCACATCACTCACTCGCTGACTTCTGCTGCCTGACCCTCCGTCGCCGTGGTCGCCGCTCGCTTATATTCGCTCGCCTCTCGATTCGCGAAGTTTCCAGATTTCTCCTCGGCGCGCAGCACAGCCGAAGCTATTGAAAGGGCGAGACCTTTCTCGTGGTTTCCACTCATCGCGGCTCAACTTGGCATTGCGTCACCCTTTCCTTTTCGAGAGTTCGAGACTTTGCTCGGTGTCCCGATGCGAGAGAGCGGGTTGGCGTGACGGTTGTCGTTTCGAGGGGGGAGAGGAGGCGAGCGCGGGGGCGTCTTTTGATGATTGTTTCTTTGTTGCACCGGGCGTGTCTAGACAGATCAGCGCCTGGATTTCACGCCGCCGTTAGGAATCAGCGTCGCGCGCTTATTTGAGCGCTCGCTCATGACAGGTGGTTAAGTCTAAAGGGAGAATTGAAGTCTTTCATGCGAAGAACCCATTTCAGCTTTGAGATTTCGAAAAAGCGGTCTTTTTTAATTATTATGGCGTAATGAATTCAGGAAAATTCAGCGGTCAAATCGAAAATGAAACGCGGAAGAGCTCAACTGCCACATTCGTCTGAGACGTCCACAATGAGTGAAAGTCATTATATCAACCATCAATTGACTTCTTGGTGTGAGTGTGTGGGCTGCGCTTGCAGTAGTAGCACGCATGACGCACATACCTTAACGAACGGGGACGCACTGCACCTCTGTAACCGTTGTCTTGAACAGTGACGTCATTCTAGTCGTCTGCTTGTTGTGCTCATCGGTGCTTGGGTTTCGGTTTCGCCATTGAGCTTCCCCTGATTTTCATTACTCCACAATAATTATTAGAGGCCGCTTTTTCGAAATCGCAAAGTCGAAATGGGTTCTTCGCATGAAGGACTTCAATTCCCTCATTGGACTTAACCACCTCACTCCACTAATTAAAAAGTTAATTAATTTAACTTTCTTAATTACTGTCCCAAATCATGTCTTCAACCATTTTTAACATGCCCGCCGCTACAGAAAAAGCAATTGTGAAGGCAGCGCGAAAATACCTCATTTTGCTGATTTTTTAAAAATAGTGGACACATTTCTTGAAACACCCTGTATATTGGAGCAAATGGAAAGTCAACCAGAATAGTATTTTCATTGGTTAGGTGCTTATACATCCTTACCGCCGTTATAATGTATATTTGGTAAGTGCCGTTACTTGATATATTCGTTCTAGAGATTATTGCTGATTTTTTTAGTGCGATGTGTTCGTCCTTGGGCCGCGATAAGAGCAGAATGGACATATCAGTTCAAAGTGTCATGCCTATGATAAATAAATAGCATGAAACGAAAAAAAATTCCCATTTCCACGAGCTGAATCATAACGAGTGGACGAAACACTGGGGATCTGGCTTACCGTAAATCACCCATGACATTACCCACTTGCGCATGTAAATGAGTGACAACGCGCGTGTACAGTATATACAATGTGTTTTTGCTGTTGAGCCGCCACTTCCCGCGTCCTCAACACCGGGGTAGCAGCTTGTTGTCGGCGTTGCCGTTTTGCCTTTCGCGGGCCGCAGCGCGTTCACGATCGTTTTCATCTATGGCAGAAAGAGAATGTGTGGTCTGGAGCGCGCTTATTCTTCATCGTCATCAGCATCATCGTCATCGTTATGACGTATAGTGGGTACATTCCATGTGCTGTGCCGTGATGGCAGAAAGAGAATGTGTAGTCTGGAAACCGCTTATTGTTCATCGTCGTCAGCGTCATCGTCATCGTCAGTGCGTGTAATGGTTACCTTGGATGTGCTGTGCCGTGATGGCAGCGTCATCGTCATCGCCCTAGCGTGGCTTCACCGGGGCACACCGGGGTAGTCATGTACAAGCCACGACCTTAAGGTACCCCTGACACCAGATTTGGAAACTCGACATGCTTGTGTTGTTTGAGACTCCTGCATGCGGGGGGCACTTCTGACCGATTATTAGGGATGAGCGTCGCCGGTAAGATATTTTAATTTGGTTTTAAAGTAAAGGCTAGTGCTCATGCGAGTATTCAGGTGCAATCGGCATTTTCTGTGGTTTGACATAGACAGGGGGCTCCCCTCGTGAGGTTCCAGATGTCAAGCAAGTATTGTCGACGTCAGAGAACATTTTCGGGGCGCGCACAATGCCCGGACTGGCACCCAGCGAGGACTATTGTTCATCACCCCTCTCGCTTTGTTGTCGGGCTGCTCTCAAGGTAGTTTTGTCTGCTTACGCCAGGAATGCTTTTCTTTTGCCTGAAGGAAAGAATTGTAAACTTAAGGGCTCGTTTGCTTTGTTAAACACAGTATTAATGAGAACTTACAGACAAAGATGCCAAGGAAAGTATATAGCTTCCCCTATACTTTCCTTGGCATCTTTGTCTGTAAGTTCTCATTAATACTGTGTTTAACAAAGCAAACGAGCCCTTAAGTTTACAATTCTTTCCTTCATTCATAACGAGGGTCTCGTTCTGGCAGACTTGATGCCTTCAGGTGGTATGCGAGGGGATTATTAGTCAGCTGCCCGCTCGTAATAAGATCACGTACTACGTGACGCCTACAGGCAAAAAAGAGTGTTCCACACTCGCCGTAATGGCAACAGGCGGCACTGACTGACGCTCCCACGTTTAAGTACACATATATACCCTATAAAGTGGACGGAGGGGATGACCGCCACCGTAGCTCAGTGGTAGAGCATCGGACGCGTTATTCGAAGGTCGCAGGTTCGGTCCCTGCCGGTGGCAAGTTATCTTTTCGTCCACTTTCCTTTCTTCACATTTATATTACAATTACTTCTAATAGCTTCCCCTATACTTTCCTTGGCATCTTTGTCTGTAAGTTCTCATTAATTTCTTTTGCCTGAGGGGTACACGCTCAAAGCACCCATATCGCCTCATTCTACACCGCCCGCGGGTCCCCCCCCCCCTATTTGAAAACGGCGCGTTGAGCCTCATCGAAGCTTGATCGCATGTAGTCTCAGGTGCTGCCCCGCTGTGGGGCGCTAGTTTCTTATGGTATTTAGGCGGGTGTTTTGAACTGAAGCAAAATCGTTCTGAATTAACGACGCTAGCATTAATTATACGCTGCGCTTGAGCATTTAAGATGAAATTTCGGCATTACCAGACGCAAAGCTGCAAACTATTGTAAAAAGTCGCAAACAAAACTTTCACTGTCAGGGGTCCATTTAAGGAGCTTCGCCCCTAAAAATAAACTGGACATCCGAGTGTTTTCGGCGCTCGCCTTTGGATAGTGGACTGGCGGTTCCGAAACTCGCCTCGCCGAGAATTTCTTTAGCCAAGAATTTCTTTCTTTCTCTTTCTCTATATCTCTTTCTTTCGTTCTCTATTTACTCGTTCTCTCGCCCATTTGAGTTATTGCATCCCACGCCGTACAAATCAGGGAACGTGTTATGAGAGCGAAGCAGAACAGGAAGAGGATGAAGAGAGCCTGTGCTGGTTCATGACGATGATAATTTTTTTTCTACGACAGACGGCAAACCTCGAGTATAGCAGCTCTGCAGTAAGAAATCAACTGTCCCTTCCGCACGCGGTTGGTCTCGGCGTCGCGTACTTCCCTGCGCCTTCGGTGGGCCGCTTGAAGTGGAAACCAGGATGCCGCGTAGTCACGTGCCTGACGCAGTCGGCCATCCGCCCGGTTCTGCATGATGTTCTGTGTGCGTGCGCGCGCCTATTGAATGCCGTGGAACGTTTACAGAAGGAACGCCGTTCCCCCCTGCCGTTCCGTCGTAGACGTAACGCGTTACCGTTACAGTTCCATCGATCCCGAATGGAACGGTGGCGTTCCTCCGTTCCTCCCGAAAGGAACTAGTTCCTGGAACGTCGTTCCTTGGAACGCCGTTCCGTACAACACTGACAAAAAGCTTCCTCGGCCGCGCGCGCCATTTGCGACTTCGGGGAGATAACAGAGAGGTGGGTCACGGATGGCGTGGCGCGGGAGACACAGTCGCTAGGCAGTGTTAGCGACCCCCGGACCTCTTTTATTGCGATAGCAATTATATGGGCAGTCTCGACGGGTTTTTGCCGTCACCGTGGCCGTCATGTCGCGTATGTGAGTCCAAATTGACAAGAGCCCCCTGAGCATCGTACGTTCTACCAGCGGGTAATAACGCGAGAGCGGGAGCGATGAACGCGGCTGAAGCGGAGATCAAACGAGCCGGCCCATCTCCGTCGCTCCGAGGCGCATGCGATAAGATCCCCCCCAACTGTTCAACCGGCCCCGCCCGTCGTTCGTGAGCGTGAAAAGACGCGAGAGGGGGGGGGTCCCTCGAGCGACCTTCGATTTTACAAGCGCGGTCGTCGCTGGCGCGTGCGTTATCTCCCCATCTCGGCAGCCGACAGCGGGCGGGCGGGCGGCCGGTATATGCTTCTACGTGTTGCGCTCTCAATGTGAAGAGAATGCCCCTGGAGCGGCCGTATTCTCTTAAACCAGCGTTTTCTAGAGTTGCGTGAGATCGGATCCAAATGAGTTAGCTGCCAGCCTCACTTCGTATAACATTACAGTTTGTTGCTATCGCATTCATTGCTTCACCGTTGCGGTGAAACTGTGACTTTTTTTTCTTTTTTGGTGTTGTGATCAAAGTCGCCGTACCGGACCAGCACAGTGTGAAGCAGGAGATGGGTGCTCGTCTTGTCGCGAGTATGCATGATCTGCAGTAGACCGAACACTCAGGGTGCAGGCGGCATCATTATCTGAAGGGTGGCTAGGATGCCGACAATGGAGACAATTTCAGCTGCGCGGGTCTATGACCTCAAATGGACCATAGTGAGAAGAGGTTTGCTTTGGCAATGCGTTGAGTGAAATCCGAGACAACTTGTTGATTGTAGGCAACATTGGAACCAATTGATGCGTTTGCGAGGGATGTCGCCTCGCCGCACTAGCTACACGAAAACGGACTAAGGTTAAACAAGGTAGCCCAGGGGCACTGCTGTAATAGACCTCTACCGGGGTACGTCACAGCGTGACGTCACAGGCGCACGTGCAAGGCGGTGGTTGGCAAAACACCCTCGCTGATTGGTCAGTGTGGTACAGTCGCGCGGTGCTTGGGGCACGCTTTTCTTTTTGCTTTAAGCTTAAACATAATCTTCATGTGGCAAGATTAGCTGTGGCATGGGTCAGAGAACATCCAGATGTGTGGTAAACTGCATGACGGAAAACTTGGCACGCTGGCTGGATGTTTATCATCAAGGAGTGAACACACGTGGCGGCCTGTGCGAAGAACAGCGGCATCGTCTTCGAAAATGTGCAGCGTTTATTTTGGCGTGTAGTGTGCGTTGAAGGGATTGGTTCACCTTTACGGACGGTGAAACTGAGGAATATTGTGTTTGTTGTGTGCTGTGTGAATAACGATGCATTTTGATTGCGAAAACATGGGCACTCGTTGTGGGCCAATCGCAGTGACCGGTTGTCGACGGAACATCACAATTCGACATTTTAGTCAGGGTAAAAATGCATTTGACGCGATCGTCTGCTAGTGCGTACATCTCGGTTTTTGTGCTACGTGCCGAAAAAAAAAGTGCATGATCTCAGGACTGAAAGATACGACCACACATGAGCTATTAGCATGTTTTAGCATTGGTCCGCCTTGGTGGAACAGTGGCTACGGTGCTCGGCTGCTGACCCGAAGGTCGCGGGTTTGATCCCGGCCGTGGCGGTCGCATTTCGATGGAGGCGACATGGTAGAGGCCCGTGTACGGTGCGATGTCAATGCGCGTTAAAAAACACCAGATGGTCGAAATTTCCGGAGCCCTCCACTCCGGCGTCTCATAATCATATCGTGGTTTTGGGACCTAAAATCCCCAGATGTTATTATTATGTTTAAGCATTGCCGATGCTGCATATACGCTTCGCCAGGGCGAATACGCGAACCCCGTAAAGGTATAACTCGTATTATTGGAGACCTCATACGTCCTAATGGAAACAGAGTATCTTGTTTTTCATATACTTGGTACCTTTAGGACTTGATCTTTATGAAGTAACAATGCGCATGACAAGTTTGTGTATCAGGTTTAAAGAAGCAAAGTAAGCATGCAAACATGTTGTAGTCATCAGATGCTGCGAGGCAACTGCACAAGAGATTATCTATATAATTAAGTTATCTGATTTAAACTCTCATAAATTTTCAGTGGGTTATGAGGAACGGCGTAGGGGACAACTTGGCTTTAATTTCCACGGGGATTTTTTTGAACCTCAGCCTAACGCAAGGCAAAAAGTGTGTCCATGTGTCTTTTTTTTTTCGTTTTTTTTTTCATTCATCTCCGCTCAGAATTTTGTGCAGTGAGAATCTCATCCGTGACCTCGCGCACAGCAGCTCAAAACCATGCTGCCGTCAATGCTGCACCTCGTTTCAAAATGCAGTGAACATATCGCGACGTCTGCTCTCGTGACTACGACGGCTAGATGCTTTTATCGCGGTAGCGCTAAATCGTGTGTCCGATAAAAAAAAAAGCGGTCTGGCTGAAAATGGAAAGAAATCGCTTCATTCTCGCTCACTTATTTCCGCAAAAATTTTGTTAAGTCGAGTTCAGTGCCATGAACGCTTCCTTAATTCGGGTTGATAACAACATTGCACCTTATGAAAAGTTGTTCGTAAGAGGAAATTAGTGAAATTGTGTTTCATTAAATCGAATATTTAATTTAGGGATGACATATTATACAGCACTTTAGCAATGGAGGATTCAAACACCCTTTTAACTTAGAACTTGGAGCACACATGAGTGCTATAGTTGCTGCTATTATCGTGGCGTGCGCATATGAAGTGAAGGAAAGCGGGCATGTTATCAAGCACCGCTGAGTTAACATTTATTGTTTCGCTTGCCAAGCAGAAACTCTTGTACCTCTGTGAAGTAGTATAGTGGAACTGGGATAATTTACCAACGAAATAGTAATGCACAAAGCCCACCCTTGTGGATAGAGTAACGTTACCAGGTAAGTTCTGTATGTTTGGCAGCACAATTCAGAGGAAGCCTCCTATGATAATAAAGCAAAGTAAAATGCAATGGTTATGGCACGGTCAAATTAAAATTATGTCTAGCACGTAACAATGCGTAATAGCTTAAGCACATCTTGGGAACGGTGTCCACTTAGATTTTTAGCGTGTGCATATCACCCCTCTCCCTCCTCTAATCTCCCGATCAGTGAGCTTCGGTCCTCCCTTTCCCTAATAAAAGAATCAATCTATCGATCTATCTTGTACCCAAAGGTGGTACATCGCACGTAATTCTCAGGTATCATATCCAGCTTTCGGGCACACTGGATGATCAGCGCTCCTAGCGGCCACTGCTGGAAGCTCTCTCGTTTTCAATGGGACAGGGCAGCGCCTCCTCTATTTTTTGCAGTGCCTGGGCGAACGCTCTCCTCGGGCCGTCGAGCGCGCGCTCCGCCTCCGATCGCCGCTGCCGCGTGGCGGCGCTGTGCGAGTAGACTACGGGAAGGTGGCGCTGAACGGCCGCGTGTGTTACGAAGCTCGTGATTATCTGTTTGCATCCGAGTTTAATTGCATTCTTGCTTCTCGCAGGTTTTCAGAGGTGCAGGGAGTGATGGAAAGAAACGCCAAAATAGCGGCGCGCTATTTTCATCACGCTCTGACCGTGGTGGCAATAAAAAAGAAGCTAGATGGCCTTTGTCTGTACCGTGGATGACACTGTATTTTTCATCAATTCATCCAGGCTACAACCGCTCAAAAATAAATATGAAACAGCAAAGAATGTCGATGCCGCATGTCCACGTTTCTTTCCTAGCCCACTATACGTATTCCGCAGGCAGTCTGTCAGATGGTGCTGTTGATTCGATACTTTAATTCTTTCGAGTTTGATAGTATTCGCGTTTTATTTCCTATTTCAGGCTATTGCAACCACGTCTTTGCATGCTTCAGTATGTCATGCTGTTGTGTACCACTCTGCAAAATGAACGGAAAGAAATCATGATTGTCTTTTTCTTATTTCCCTTCACCTATAAAAAAAAAAGCTCTCAGGGTCCCTTGTGCATTCAGCTATTACGACTGGTAAGGCGAAAGCCAACTTCTTATTTTTACTTCGTAGTCAATACGGGGTTTTAGAATAGCTAGCATACGCAAAGCTTTGCGTTAGCGCCACTGCGCATGCGTCATACGCTTACCTCTTGCGGGCTCCCGTAAAGGGACACCCGCAACGTCCGCAAGCTTTACGTACGGTATTCTAAAACTCTCTAATGTATTGAACATCTCCTGCTTTCCTCTGAGATACTTCCGCACCTAACGTGGTTTTCTCACTGCCTCAAGCATGGTTGCCACTGCAAGCTTTCTGCACTTCAGGAGTTTATGCACTGCCTCCGTGATCGGCTCATTTTGACCAAGCGAAGATGTAATATGACGACGTCACGCTATGTGACATCACGATGTCGCAAAAAATTATAATCTGTGACGTCAAATGGATGACGTTATCACGTAATGATGATTCCTTAAATCACTCGTGTTGACGTCGCCAACGCGAGACGCCACTGGACGCCGCCGACGGTCAATTTACGCGTTTCGTGAGGCATCTAAGGCTTTACACTGTTCGGCTGTCGTTCTATGAAATTCCCGCTGCCGCCGCTGTTCGGGAAAGGTGGCTTGCAGTTCTTAGGCGGAATAATTGGTCTCCTAATACATCTTCAAACTACACCAGAATATTTAGCCGTCATTACGACCCGAAGATTTCGTAGAATATCAGAAGCGGCGGCTCAAGAAGGATGCAGTAGCGTCGGTCTTTGCAAGACTACCCTTCACGTTTGCACCCCAAGGTAACAACTGAACCAAGCATGGCAAGTATCAATACACGTGACCGTGCTGCGCCCGAACAGTCAACGAATGAATATAGCCGTACGATCGCTGCCTCTCAATCGCTGCTATGTGCAGTGCTGACATTAGGTTCCGAAGCTGAACAACCGGAGCCTGTGGACACCACATGCGCTACCGGCGAAACAACCGGCAATCATCCTGTAGTGTCACAATGAATGCGTGCACAAGGCTGAGCAGGCTGCCCCATGCCCAAGCAGGCGCCCTAGCTTTCAATATTAGCTCCCGGCAAACGCTGATTCCAAAATTTCAGACAGTCGAAAACCAACTCTCAGCCAAGCGAACATAATGGTGACAAAACAATCTTCCGCTCATGCCTGGCGCGCGCTCTGTGGTAACGGCCTAGCAGACGACGCGCGAGCGCCTCGATCGAATAGCCACGAACGACTCATGCCATTTAAATAGAATAGTTGCCCAGAACGACAAGTGCTTCACGATTTCCGTCTACAAGTTTCATTATACTTCAAACAGCTCGAATACAGCCGAAAACTGCACCATATAGCAGCTTCGAAATCAGCCGCGGCATTCGTTTGTGCGAGCGAAGACGCGACGGCGGGTCTACTCGAGTGGTGGCGCCTGGCGGCGAAGAGCCGCACTCACGCCGACGGCCGGTTCCCATTGCGCGCCGCTCCTTCGCCCAGGCACTGAAAAATAGAGGAGGCGCTGGACAGGGTCATTTTTCGGCGATCAAAAATCGTAGAGGCGCAACTTCGGAAACTTCTTAAAGGGGCACATTCTAGGAGCTGTACCGCACTTAACAAAGGCAGCCATCGCTAACATCGGGGCTTCACATTCTGTTCCCACGATGGCAAAAGTTTAAACAATGGGGTCCTATGGAAGCGGTCGAAATCACGCCTTGTATTTCGGGACAAAAACGGGCCGTCTGGAAAAACTAGACGGAAACCTGCAAATTTCTCGGAGACCTAAGTAGTACGGAGACGAAGCTTTCATTTGAGCCCGCAATCTCGTTTTTGTGTGAAGAAAGACACGTTCCAAAATGAAGTTTTCTACAACACAGTCGCGTCGTTGACTCCAGTCTTTGACCATGACATCTTGATAACACCCATTTTATCGCATCGCGACCGGCGCTGGTTGTGGCCGAGATGGTTGAGCGCTTGAATTGGCAGCTTGAGCGTGGTCGAAGCGGCCCGGGTTCGAATCGCAAAATACTTTTTTGGTTTTTTTCTTGTTTATTTTTTTTTAAAGAATGGTTGTCAGTGGTTACGATGCTCGGGCTGCCGACCCGAAGGGCACTGGTTTGATCGTGGACCATGCCTCTAACATTTTCGAAGGAGGTGATGTAGTCGGGGGTCTGCCCATAGGACCGGAACCAGCCAAGTCGCAAGGAGAAGTCGAGCAGAGTAGCCGGAGCTGATGACAGGAACGGTGATTTACAGTATTTACATGGTAGCGTGTTTTTAAATGATGCAGGAAGATCTCTGGAGCGCCTCGGCGCTCGTGTTTTAAGGCCTTGGTCTTCCCAAGATTCTCTGCACGGGAAAACAATTAAGTCCAGGATAGTCCAATCGAGATGATGTCTTCAACTCCACCCCAAAATGGGAAGGTCAAACACCGCCTCCTTCCCAACCCTGGAAAGAGGGAAGAGGCACGCCCAGTTCGCCCGTCGGCGAGGGAGATGAGTAGACAGGACACAATACGGCCTCGCACTGCACAGCACAATGACCTGGCCGAGGTGTCGCACATTCCTGGAAACCAGCCGTGTAGTCAGGTGCAGCGATGGCTCCTCGACAGCGGCTGCGATGCAGGTGCCTCCCAGGCGGGCCACGAGGGCACTTCGCAGTGTGGGAAACGTATCTCCGAAGTTCTCGGCTGATTGTCCGGTGCGTCTCGTAGCACGATTAACAAAGCAAGCAGCCTCGCCTGCAAACAGCCCCTCCTAGGCCATAGAACCGTCAAAGTCGGTCGGGTGAGTCCAAAGGGGTTTGACGAGGTGCACCGATGGCCCTGAAGGATTCAGAGCAGGATTGCCATGTTGTCGCCGCTACAGGTGCTCTTCTGGGAACGCTGACCCGGGAATAAAGCAGGGCAGACTGGCGAAATAATTCGGATCGTCCAAGTGGCGCCAAGCCATAAAGTCCGATCATAACAGAGGCGAAAATCCTAGAATACTTAGATTTAGATGCGTGTACTTAGTTGTAAATTCACGTCATAGAACCCCAGGTGTGGTCGGTACCCTTTTCTGCCGCGACAGGGAATGGGAGACGCCCGCTACGCACTAAGCGCGTGCTGTAGGACATAGTTTTTCCAGTACAGTCATCCTCTACGGCTGCACCTCATAAACATATCGTAGTTTTGGTACGTAAATCTACCGCAAATATTATTACAAGTGCGTCATTCCTGAAGATTTAGTTGCTTGCTTTCATTTTTATTCAAACACAAAAAGAGAGAGAAAATGTTCAAGGCAGCGATATGAGGCAGCATAACCTTGGGCAGCATAAGCAATTTTCATATGCGAGTGTCTTATAATTGGCAGGTTTCAGACATTTCTGTGCGGCATGTGCGACCTCATACTACACTTAAGGTAATCTCTCTTTGCGTGCATGCCATATGCATTCAATTATTATATCTATAAACACTGGTACTTGTAATTACGAAGCAACATCACAGTGACAATGCAGGCACGCCTGCGCGCTTCAATCTGGACTTGCGCTTGCTATCTGACCGCTGCCCTGACAGCAATAAATGGTGAAATGAGTCATGACTTCCTCTGCTCTTGCACGACAACACATGCTTTTTGCCTTATTAGTGAGATCAGCTGTCATTCAGCCACGTCTACAGAGCCTAAAGCACTAAGAATTTGAGAGCAGCTCATGAAAACATTGCAAGTCATGAACACATTGCAGTCAAAGCATCAGGAAACAAATATTAATCAAGTACAACCATCCGTATGCATTGCACGAAGGCCACTCAATAAAACCGAATCGCAAGGCACCTAGTTTTGATGCATGGTGAGCCCCTTATTATGAAACCGGCACTGCAATCTACCTTTCTACATTTGCCTGCAACCTGCATGCAACCTGCATAGAGATGGCAAGCAGGTGACACGGTGCTGATAAAGATCTCAACAGATTTTCGACCCTACTGCTGACAAATGAGTTCCCTAGTTTCCACAGTGCTAAAAGGAACCTCTGAGGTGGAGTATATACCATTAGTTAATCTCTTTACCATTACTTCATTTCCGGCGTAGAATTTTATGTACCAATAATTAAATATATTGCTACATAAGAAGCACTGCCATTTCAAAACAAACTGCAGCCTTAATTTCAAGTGAAGCTGACTCAACATATGAAGTCAACTTTTTTTAAGGTTACAGTCGGTTGTGGATGTGAACAAACTAAAAAGTGGTATAGGCACGACATGCATACTCTTACCGTGCTCTACTTGGCCCCTATTTGATGTACAAACATCTGATTCTGTAAACAAAACAATATAAGAAAGCAATTAAATTTTCCATTTTCGCTTCCCAAAGTATACAATTACAGAGCCTATTATTATGGTAGACTTCAGCTTATTTTTGAACTCATGGTGCTTTTTTTTTACAAGACCTAAATATAAGTACGTTAATGCTTTCCCTTTTTGCCCCCATCAATGTCACTACAGTCACCAAGAACCAAACTTGTATCTTCCAGAAACACAGTGCTTTAAACACTGAGCTGCTATGGCAGTTAGAAAATGGAGTATGTTATGCATGTGTCACATGGGCGCTTCTGAAAGGCCAACCAGTCGATGGCCATCGAAACGCCAAAACTCCATTCCTTTGATGGAGCTGTTGCGCTGCTACATGGCAATTGAGAGTGGCTGTTGAGTTGCTCAGGCACTTCCCGCAAAAATGGTGTGGCACTGCAGATCTTTATTTTGGTATTCATGTCATTGCATGTTAAAGAAGAAAAATTCACTTAGAAACCCAATTATGTGTGTTGTTTTCGTTAAAATTTTTCAATAAATTGTTCATTCGTAGATATGAATGCATACTTAGTTTTTAAACAGTTCAGCATTAAAACTGACATTAATTGACGATAATTGACAGACCAAATACAGTCGAACCCCTCATTAAAGAAGTCAGTGGGAAAAACATTCTTGTGCGTTGTCGCAAAAATACCACAATGCGCACACAAATTACTTCTAAAAACTAAAATTCATTTACGTTTAGAGAAGTCGCTAACGTTCCTCGCTTTCACGTTGCTTTGATGGAGCTTGATAGCTCAAACCTCACAGATTAGTAAGCTTTGCCAAGCTTCATTGTTGCCGTGGAGCCCGAGGGAAGTGAAAATTATGTCAAAAGCAACAATGATTTCGCACGAACTTACTTGCCTTTCTTAAAAAAGACGGTGGATTTCTGAAAGGCCTAACAACACTGCTCGTAAGCAAAGCACAGGAGATTCTGGCGTGCACATGGAGAGACGCGCCAGCAAGCAGTTACGTAACCTACAGAATGTCTGTCAACATGGCATCACTTTCGTGGGTGTCTTCACTTGAAATGTCATGTGCAAACGTAGTTTCCAAGAGAGGCATCAACAAAAAAATATTTCAGCGAGAAAAAAAAAGAAGAAAAAACAGTTTTTGTTCCTATCATCATCATCCGAGCAAACGTAAACAGAAGTAATCACACTGATGCTTGTAGGTGGAAACGTACGTGCTTGACTTGTCGAATGAACGGTTCGCCAATTTTCCAACTTGTGGGTTCCCAACTAGCTCATGGGTTGAATAAAATGTTGCGGATCACTACCTGAAACTTTCATTAGTGTGGAAGCGTTTTTTAAAGTCTCTTCACTCTTGAGAGGTGGAAAATGCATTGAACTCTATGGCCGTTCACCGGTGACGCCCGATTTCATTCCTGCCGCGAGAATTTCATTCTTGGGGGCTTTCATTATTGAGGGGTTCAACTGTAATCACAGCAAACAAATACTGAGCATGACGAAAGAATTCTTACCACAGTAACTTTGGTGGTTGACGTTAGGCACTGCAGGTGCTGAGATTGGAAAGAGAAGCTTGTTTTAGAGACACGTGCAGTCACAGCAAAAGATTGCTGGGATTACCAGGTTACAAAAGGTGCAAACACAAGCACGACGGACTATGAGAGACAAGGACTGCGTAGGGAAGCCCCTTCACAATAACATGCAAAACTAGATACTATTACAAACACCTAATAAATTCTTCTAAGTAGCACAAAGCATACCGTAAATTTCCAAGCTAGTGCCCCCCCCTACAGTGACAGATAATCTGACAAGATTGGAGAGGGAGGAGGGGGGGGGGGCTCGCTCGGTAGCAGATCAGAATTCAATATGGCAGCGGCATAGCCGCTAAGAATAACGAGTGCTCACCCATGCTTCCGATACAATGCTTCATTGAATAGGCATGCATTCACTATCGTAATTTTCTTGCCTTCAGAAAAAGATGTGAAAATGGCAGGAGGAGAATGGGGGTGCTTGCTCACTCACTGGTGAATATTTTAAAACTCTTGAAACGCTTGCTCGAGATTTTACAACATACGTTAAGCCACTAAGATGTGATGCACAAGCAGTGCGACCAGACTATAACACGGTTGGAGTAGCAACAATTAGTGAAACAAACTGAAGCTATCATAAATACATCAAGAACGTTTTTTCTTTATTTGATGAAGTGTTTCATTATTTACATGCAAGAGGCAAATTTTATAGGTTCTTGCCAACCTTCACGAACACAGCCAGAAAAATTTGTCAATCTAGGAAGGCTCTATACTCAGAACAGCTCATCTTTGCGGTGGAGCAAAGGCTACACAGCAGGCCTGTATGCCAAGAGGGCAGCCCCCCCCCCCCCCCGTCCTGAATTTATGATGGACAGGGGTGTTTAAAAAAAAGCGATAATATTTCATTTACTTGCACAATCCTCGCAATTTTTTTTCGCGAAAAATCGGTGGAAAGTTGCGGGGTGCGAGAACACCCGGGAAAAAAATTTGCACAAAAACGTACGGAGTGCTAAAGAAAACTAAGAGGCTGCAAATCAGTCTTCTCATGCCAGCAACAACAAGCTGTGAGAAGTACTAATATTAGACTTTCCTGAACAATAAAACCACAGGTTCAACACAAGGCTACATTTATTTCCAGACACTAAAGCTGCTGCAACTAATTAAGGAAATAAAGCGAATAATTTCCAGTCTTCAGCCCAAGGAAGTCGCGGCACGCCTTGTTGGTAGCTTTAAGCTGCTCGTGCTGCCGTCGCCACGTCGACCCCCAAGTGCCTGCCGGCCGCCCTGTAGCTGTTTTCGAGAGCACGCCGAATCCCTTTCAACTTGAAACTAGTCGTGTAGCTTCAATATCGACCCATAGTGTGGCGACGCAGCCACAGAACAGACGCATCAACACAGGCCCCGCCACAATGCGAAGTTACCACTTGTGGCTTAGCTTGGATTAGGGCTGCGAGCATTTATAGCATGCATGATGCTTAAGAGATGACGCTGAGCTGTTGTGCACTATCATCATGAGTGGTTGGAAAAAGCAGACATTTGCTGTTGCAATTTTGGGGCGTGCAATAATTACACGTGGGAAAAAAAATCGTATTTTTGTTGGGCAATGTGGGGGGTGCGAGAATTACGCGAGTGCGAAGATTATGCGAGTAAATATAGTAGTAGGTGTTTTACTACAATTGTCAAGGCCTTTAGCAAGTGGCCTTCAGCAACACTGCAAACAAGGAATCAAGCCTAACAAGGAAGCACTCACCATTTTGGGCTTCGCGTTGAAACAAAGTTGCAGCCCCAAGCGGAGGTGCACGTTTCGGGTCTGGAAAGATGGCACAATTCGACACATTGCATGAAGTCACAAGTAACTCTGAACACCTGGTTAAAAGCTCAGGATAAAACATATTTATGCTTTTTTGTTGGTCAACTCCATCCTGCAAGAGCACGACAGCAAGTGCAGCTTTGATCAAACTGGAGTGACCTATAACAAGAGAATGCTCATAACGGCTTCACAAAATAAAGCCAAAAGAAAATAACACTGCTTGTGTCGTTATTGAGGGTTGATTTGAAAACTGTTTACTCAAATCAACCGCCGTGACAGCAATATAATGCTTGCTTTGCACACAAAGGACCAAGGTTTCAGTCTCAGTAGGAGTGCTTCTTTTCTTTTAGTTGACTCCGTTACATTATTGCTCTCTAGACACTTATTCTCTTCTGCTGCTATTAACTGCCACAAGAAGTTAAAAGAGTACTGACACAAAACATTTGGCTTCACGTTTTATTGTTGAAATGTGTTGCTGGTGGCCTGTTAGTCGTAACACAGCACATAATTAGCTGCAGCGCGCGACATATGATTAATTACAAGCTCCTCATTACCGACCAGTCTCAGTTTCGCTTTGAGAGAGCTCCAAACACGACAAGCCGTCGGGTGCAACTATCGCCACCTAGCGTGTGCAACTCTCGACCACGTGAGCACACAGAACTGTGACGCACCTCCGCCTGCCAGAGCAACGGCAAGCGCGGCAAAAGAGAAATGGCGGCGGTGACTTCATCATAACTTGTTGTACCGGCTGCAGAGTGGTGATGTAGGGGAAGTAGGGGGGGTCACTTTGGGTCACCCCCAAGGGTGTCACTGCCGCGAGGTGCGGCATATAGCACTGGATCGCGGTCGCGAATTTCAAAATTCACATAAAATACCTTTCAAGCTATATTTGCTGTTGATATTTTGCAGATGACATACGCATGTTCACGGCAATCGATCCCACAGGCTGCCTTGGCCGCGAAATTTTGTGTCAGTACCCGTTTAAGGAGAATTTGGAGAAATAGCAACCAAATTAAAATAATTCACCACTGAACACAACAAGGTCTCTGAATAAAAAGTTTTGAAAACAGTATCACCCATTTTCGGCGCTTTCTCACCTCCCATTTCCTCCATGCCACAGTACTGACGCATGTATTTTTTATTAAAAGAGCCAGAGCAGGGGATAGTTGGTTGTACATAGTTGACACTCCCGACGCGCTGTCTGAACATGAAGACGCACAAAGAAACACGTATAACACAACACAAGCATGTGTGCTGTGTTATACGCGAGTTTCTTCGTGCGTCTTCATGTTCAGACAGCGCGTCGGGAGTGTCAACTATTTGTTGTTTCAACCATATCAATCTTGCATGAACATGGCATTCCGCTAAGTAATAGTGTGTTTAAATTGAATTATAAAGCACTGCTGAGGCAGAGACACAGTGCACAAAGCATTAGGATGCATAATGTGCACTGCTAATAGCAAACGTTGCACAGGTTTTGTTTTATACGTCTAGCCAGAGTGCCTCGCACTCACCAATGTAGGCAGCAGGCACAGTCAGTGAGATTTCGCAAGGTGCTGTAGCTTGTGCATGCACACGATGAACCAGATCTTTTGTGCTTACTGGTGCAACACAGGATGACAGAAACACGAGCACAGCAACCTTTCGTGACAAGTGCATAAAATGAGCTAGTGCATTTACGTAATATTAGCCCACCACTTTAGATTACAAATTTCAAATTAAGCCATACACCTCCAGCCAGGTTGAATCTTCTGAAAAAATTCTTTTTTTCACAAAAGTGCCTCCAAATGAAATTTGTCACCACCATGTTCGGTTAGCCACATGACTGCACATTCGGTTTATGAATTTTCAGGCTCCCGAAATAATGACCAACAAGTAGTGTGGACAACGTTTAAAATTTTAGAAATAACTAAAACCTTGGACCCGTAGCAACAAACATGCAACAGCATTCGAAAACTGTCAGCAGAAAGAATGTAAGGTTGCAGAATCATGCAACATAATTCATCAGTGCAATTGTTTTGTGGCCTCATCAGTTAAACTGAAGTTGGGTACTTGAAATAGCAAATGGGAATCATGCATGACTAAATGAGTACATACCAGACAGCCTTTGGCTCTCATTTACAGAGGCTCTGCAAGAAAGAGCAGCTCCTGGGAAGAGAAAAACGACATATCCAAGCTCTCTGCAGTTGCCAGTCACGAGCAGAGTGTTTAAACACAAAAGAAAGCATTGTCCCTACATATTTATATTTAAGCGATGCTGCTCCTCGATACACCCAACCACAGTAATAAGGGTGTTGCATTGGTCTATGTTTAGTCTCAAAGACCATCATTTTTAATGTGGCACTCACGATAATACATGGACTTGCAATCCCTCTGAACCTCTCCACCTGCCCGGGCTGCTCGACGAGTCATCAAAGGCAACTGCCAACCACATACTGCAAGCTCCACGCGTTGCGTGCCATAAGCTGTGTCTCAAGTAAATGCAGTGTCTAAGGTACAAAAGCTTGTCCTATTTTTACGAAAACAAAATTAACGCATGCACTACATTGATCACAAGGCTAAGCTTCAGTGCTCGTGCAAGCTCACAAGTGACATGAAACATTACCCCTTGTGCGCATGAAAGCGCTCTTAGCACTTTTTGATTACAATACCAGCGTAGTGCAGTTGCAAATGAGCATGTATAAAAACTGTGCCACGTGAACTACAGAGTGCCAGTACCGCATGGGTCACTGGTTACCCGTGGACCACCGATGTGCAGACGTGGCGTGGGATGGCTTTATTCAATGCAAAATACAATGCAAATTTTCTTGTCTAAATCAATAAATGAGGTGCTAATCGGAATAAAATGGGGTTGGGTTGCATTTGCTCTGACCGTTCACAGAACCCTAAAATACCCTACATGGAAACCACTTTGAGAAGCTATGCTCCACTGCTTCACCAGCTGCAGCCAGAAAGTTAAGTCAAAGCATGGTAATATTAAAGTAATACAGGTGTCCAGTGATCTTTTCTTATTACAACTACAGTTGAACCTCTTTGTCAGACAATGATGTAAGAGACGCTTGGGTTATAAGAGACACCAATGTGCCTACATGGAAAGAGGGGTTGAACTGAAAATGAGAACACTGTACCCTTCTCATAACAGACACCTCATATAAAGCACAAAAACTGCTCCCTGGTGGGTGTCTTATAAAGGGGTTCAGCTGTAGTTCCTTCTAGTGGTGTTTGATAAGATACCAACTTCAAAAGAGGAATGACTTGCCTTTCTCAGGCTGTGACGGCCTTGCATTCACCTGGATGTCCATGGTGTTTGCAATTATAATCTTGCTTTCTGGAACAATTTAAAAGCTTTTCAGGCCATTTTGATGCACCATATGGATTAAAAGCAACGTATATGCCCATAACTGCAGCTGTAAACAATGTGTCGAAAACATTGTGAATCTATGAAGAGCATAAAGAAAAAAATATGCAAGGAACTTCAACAAAGTGGCTCAGTGATTTGTTTGTACAACACACTGGTAAATTGCTGCATTGAAAGGTGCAGGGCAGGAGCAAAACAGTGAATGAGTGTTAAATGCTAGCACAGCACACTCAGCACTCACTGCATTTAATGTGCACAACTCACTCCACAAGAAATATTAGGTACTTATCTTATTGTGCACAGAATGCATGCTTATGCAACCACAGTCAAGCTGAGAGATTGTTTCAGCCGCATTATTTCACAAGTCATCACATCAGTGGTTCAGTTGCATAGCTGCGACAATATGCAAGCCAACTATACTACAAACCTTTGCTTACATTGTTTCATTGTTGTCTCAGCGAGTCACTGAAGCTATCTAATCATTCAAACACTTTGTTTAACAAAAGAGTGAGGAATATCAAAATTAGCCGAGACAAACCACACATGACAAAACAATTTTCGAGTTGTCTGCTCCACTTGGTAACTCTGTCACGGTGTACTGTATTCCCCGCAGCAGGTTCTATTAAAAATGACGAAGCGGGGATCTCTGTTGCACACACACTATAAATTCTCAGCCACTCGTATTATACACAATACAATAAAAGGCGTTTTCTATGCGTTTCACAGTCAACATAAAAAGAAAAGTCAATTGACACACATCACCATTGTCACCGGCTGTAAATTGTGAGCGTCCAAGAAGCGATGTCATGGCATAGTTGACTCAGTGCTCGGCACTGAACTAGAGTCAGGTGGCCAGGAGGCTTGTCACGAAAGGGTGCTGTCGGGTCACCGCAATACGGCTGGTGTAGGTAGATGCATTGCTTGACTGCCCAAGAACATGAACCAACTGTTTAGAGCCAAAGGCTCGAGGCCATGAGGTATCGGCAGGAGGCAGGACTGCTTGTCGGCAGGACTGCTTCTTCCGCCATTCCATTTCTTGTTTTTTACGCACTTCCACTCTTCTTCCTCCCAAATCTTCCTGCCACGAGGCGTTGTTGCATTGCTCATGTTCTTTTATTTTGCTCGTGTCGTTTTTCTTCTGGTGTCTTGAGAGCGTTCTGCAGACTTCGTCGTTGTCGTTTTCACTTTACAATCGTCCGTACATGCACCTCTTGACAGACTCCCTCCACCACAACAATTACTTCATAACTTTGACTTTCCTGAATGTTTGCAAACATGATGACAAATATAAAGAACACTTACCAGCTGAAAAAAATCTTCTGAACCAAGCTTTTCTGCAGCTCCTTGTTGAGGGAGCGCAGTTCCTGCACCTCCTGCTGCAGTGCCTCGTAGGGCTCTGTCGTGCACCTACAAATGCTGCCACTAGGTTGCTGTGGGTTGCTGCTGCACGAGGGGTCTGTGGTGGGCTCCTTATTGCGCTCCACCTGCTCTTTCAGGAGCTCCATTTCTGCCTCAAGGGCCTGCAGCCTCTCCTGCAGAGCCTGATGGGTGCTGCTAGGCACCATATCCAAAGCGCTTCCTCCCATTTCATTAAGGAGTTCCTCCTCGCACTTTTTTGGGCCTCTCTGCGCACTTTCTTTGACGGTCCAAGTGGCTGAATCATGAAAAATAAAGAGGGGTCATTGAAATCTATGCAAAACCATACCTGCTTCAAATACGCTCATGTCAGCGCTTTCAAAGGACTCGATCTTGCATAGCAGCTACTTAATGTATTTCAGGTATGAATGTTCATTTAATAGAAGCTTGCTAGTTTGAATTGCATTTCGATGCATATGTCAAGTACTAAGTGTTGTAATAACCGTGATTTCTGTCGCTTCACACACACCAAAACCACAATATGGTTGTGACGCACACCACAGTGGAGGGCTCCTAAAAATTTAAACCATTTGGAGTTCTTCAATGTACATTGAAGGGACCCTGAAACGGTTTTGACGATTTTGAACAAATACATTGGGCCGGTAGAGCAAGTCTTAAAGATCATTTACAGACCAATATAAGCTCTCTGTGTAAACTGTGTAATTTATTACAAGGATTTAAAACTGTGAATCGCCACCGATCGCAGCGGCTCAGCCAAGACACAGCCACTTGCACTTCGCGACTTATGGAAGCGCGATGTTACGCAGGCGGCTGATCTGATTGGATACGTCTACTTCACGTCACTGAGAATAGAAAAAATGGCTGCAGATCCACGAAGTGAATGCTGATGACGGAGAAAAGCTCCATCGTCGAAATGATACAAAGCGTTCGTTCATCGCGCGTCTGCAGAATCTCATTCCCCGACGCCATCACGTGATTGCCGAGGGAGTGTAAGAGGGAGAGGCCACAGCCTCTTACACAGGCCCGAACGCGCTGGCACGGTTACAGTGCTTTCTGACTACGCATGACGGGGAGCTACGACAGACGACAACGGACATTGTGAGAGCCTAAGGAGCTTCACTACTCAAAGATCGGTTGGTAGTGTCGTGGCACCAGTCGGAGCAAATATCAACCACTCCGCAAGCTCCGTCTCTGTTGCCAGATGGCGAGCTGCCAGGCGCACTGGGCCATGGCCTCCGAGATTGCGCGCAACCTGTCAGCGTGCAGTCTCGGAAGCCGTGACTGGGCGATGCTCAAACCATCGAGTGGTGCATGAAAGTGCCGCGATCGCCAGCGTGTCATTAGTTGAGGAGGCAAGGCAGCGGTGAGGAGGAGGGTATGGACAAAATTGTCCTAGCGGCTTTAGTAAACTGTGCGTTGCTTAATTTGTGGTAAAAATGATTTGAGGAGGCTCTTGCCTAAACGCTGACAAAACTTCACAAAGCCGTTTCAGGGTCCCTTTAACATTGCACCTCCGAATTCAATGATCAATGAATGAAAATTTACACCTTGTCTCTGCTTGATGACTCAGTATTTGAGGTGGAGGCAATTAGCAGTGTTTTGGAGCCTTTCTGTGACTGGCAGAAATGGAGTTTGGAGCAGTTTCGAGAACCAATTTGCTTTTTGTGCATAGGCTCTGGAGGAGCTTCGTAGAGCTCAGTTTGAGTGCGACAGACTAAGTAAAAGCAAGCAAACTGTTCTTGATCTCAATGAGCAGCACCATGGCACACTGATATTAAATTATTCTCACTAACCTGTGTTGCGTTAAGTGATATGGTAAACTATCTCCATGTTTAGCTGACATCATCACAAATATATATCAATATTCTCAGTCACAAATCATCATATATGTTGTCAGAGCCAATAAAACACAATGTTTTCAAAGCAGGTTTTCTTCATGAAAGATCCATTCAACATTGTGTTTCGAAATATTTAGAGGTTTGCTGTTCATTCTTTAACTGACAAATACGACAAAGAAGTGGGTTTAATGCAAAGAAATAATTTTTAGAGGACTTGCAAGCAGTTGAACACAAGACGCTACCTTGCTCTTGTCGGGCTTCCTTTTGCTTGTTGCAGAGGGCAGCGGTATCCTCGGGCGCTTTTCACGATATACTTTCATCTCATCCATAGTTTCTGCACGACCATGAATTGTGCTTTGAATAAATAATCAGAACAGTGTTCCCTCCGTGACAAAAGCAATCAATAAAGTGCAGCCCAGCAATTTAAGAAGGTAAACATACATACACAATTAGAAAATTATAGACATGGCAAGTAGATGCAAATAGTGCTTTAGGCTCTACTTGTCCTGTCCTGTTTACAAATGCCGCATGTGCTGTCAATATCTCCTTAATGGGCCTTTACACACTCTCCAACTGCGATTCTTACAACCTGGCAAAGCAGTTCGGCAAAAGCACACATGCATGCGCATGTCGTGTAAGTAAAAACTGTCACCATTCATAAGTAGCACGAAGCAGCATGGGACACACGATGCGGGTCTATCACTTAAAAAAGAAAAACAAATATTCACAGTTGAAGTATTCCTGGACGTTTCATTCCGGGAACAATGACTTTACAGGGCGGTCTTCCTCGTAAGTTGCCCCTGACCCTATTGCGCGTTACATTTGAGCAGTTCCGACAATACATGTGTACACTCAGTCTGCAATATGTACGGGCCTGATCCGCGTTGAATTTTCTCATCGATAAGCACTTCCTTACGCAAACTTCAGAAGGGGGGCCAATTACTGCTCAGAGGTTTGATCCCGAGTGGACTTACTCCCATCCCCACTGTATAACAACACAAAGAAGCACATCACTACTTTTCTTCCGAACCGTGACACAGTTTTTAATAATCAAAATCAAGAACCAGGTGTCGTTCCACAACGCGAAATGTAAGATAAAAAACGTGTCACTTACCGGTGAGATGCAGTATTCCGTGCGGAATAAAAACCCCCTTCGGTGTCGTCGTCACCGCGCCAGTAGGCTTGGTGTACTTCGCTGGCATCAAAATCCGCCCCACATTTTGGGGGGTTAAAACCCTCTATTTCACTGCAGTGAATTATTACGCTGGTAGAATCGCAGACGTACTGCACAAATGCGTACATATCAACAAGCACTCGTGCGGCCGTGAAACAAACAACGTCACGTGAGACAAATTTATAAGTGCGCCAACACCACCTAAACACCATTAACACGCATGGCCGCCTTTCTTAGAGCGCCAACAATAAGGCGGCGTCGCTAGCATCGCTAGCGTTGTCACACTGCTTTCGTCAAGAGCTCAAGACAGCATAAAGCGAGCGATAGCGCTAATTTACACAAGGACGAGAAGGAAGGACACAAGCACGTGTGCTGTGTCCTTCCTTCTCGTCCTTGTGTAACTTTGCGCTATTGCTCGCATCACATAGGACAAAGTTAAGCCAGTTTAGCCTCCAACATTGGTGGGAAAAAAAACATTTAGTGCCAAGCGCATTAATTTCGATCTCTGCAAAACAAAAAATTGTGCAGGCATTTTCATCAACCAAGAGATGAGAAAATCGATCACTGGCGCTGAAGTCTTCACCAAAGTTATGTATCTGCTAGGCCCCAGCCGAAGTTTTATTGTGAACAACTTACGATCGTCTATGGTTATGTAAATAGTTTGGCGTGAACACAAGCACATCAGTTGAGGTGTTACTGAAACCATGTGTATTTGCGAGTCATTCTGCAAGAATTAGGCATGGTCAAGCACTCGGTGGTTCCCGTATATATGATTTACTCCGACATACGTTGACACGATGCACGTGCGTCCAAGTGCAAAATCAAATGTACCCTCTGGTCAGGGGCGTATTCAGGAGGTGCCACACCGGGCCCGTGCCCCCCCGATTTTTTTTCTCCCATGGGATATATAGAGCACATGACACTCGACCACATTTGCATGTCTGGCACCCCTTTCAGATCACGGTGGTGCCCCCCCCCCCCCCCCCGAAAAAAATTTCTGGTGCTGGTACTCAAAGCATGAACCGTGGATCAGCTGTCATCATGCACCATGTGCAATCTCCCGCTTGCCTGCACGTGTGAGAACGCATCAGTAATCCAACGTTTATCCTGGCCACGGCGGTCGCATTTCGATAGGATAGAGGTGAAATGCTGTGTGGTGCCATTGCACGTTAAAGAACCCCAGGTGGTCGAAATTTCCGGAGCCATCCACTAAGGCGTCTCTCATAATCATATTTTGGTGTTAGGACGTAAAACCACAGATTAAGAGCAAGTTTATGGCTCGCAGCAACGCACAGCAATGAGCTGCGTGTATTCGTGCCCCACGGTTACAATACTGTAAAAAGGGAAAGCACCTAATATTACTCCACTGTTAATGGCACGATTAATGCCTCTCGTAAGGAATTGTAGCACAAATGGCAAAAATTAGAATATCACGAGGCATTGCACGGTAACGCCGCGGTGATCGCGAAGACTACTGACAACATTAAAGCCCATCTTTACGAGCGGTTCTTCTAAACTGGATGATCGCGCTAGACCAGAGCTGTGACGGTAAATATTAAAGGGAGGTGTTGACAACATTTCTCGAAGAACTAGAGTTACTGTATATGCTACCCTTAAAAGTAGCATATGCAGCACCTCTACGAAGAACTGCATTGTAGCGTCCCCACATATGTTTTGCAGTGAACTAGAAGGCAGTTCTACATGAATTTTCGGCCCTGTCGCCTCACGTATTTTCTCGCAACCATATTCTTGGTCTCGAAGTTCTCAGTATTGTGAACTAGAATACTATATCTATTATAATTCACTATAGTTCTCACGTAGCACTTGGAGATGTGCACAATAAGTTCTACTGTAGTACAACTGAAACAAAAGATAAACGTAGAATTAAAAAAAATTCTCGTAAATTAAGTAAAACAATGTTGGTATTTTGCTGTTGGTAGCGTCATCTCTCAACCCAAAAAACAAACTAATAGACGTAACTTATAAAAGCAAAAACGTTAGCGCTGCGTGCAGCGTATTGCTTTCAGATGGCGCGACAATCTGTTAATTTCCGCAAATACGGCCAATGGCATGTTTGGGTTTTGGAATGCAGTTTTATGATTGAAGAACTCTGGTCTCGACCAGGAGTTGCGCATTGAAGGGTAGCGCGAAACACTGACTGATCATTGTATTTGGTTGTATACGTTATTTTTGCAACAATTTTCACGTCCTAATTTCGGGCACAAACAATGTCACAAACCAAGCACACAAAAAGTCTGCTCAAACCATGATACGACACTACGGTGGCCCGTTAAACATGTTGATCAGCTGGGTTGCCGCTCTGTGCCGGTTACCGCCTGTGGTAGCGTGCTTCGTTTGGTTATCTTTGTTATCCCAGTGTTACTTTTGGTCTTGCGAAAGGCCCGGCTGTGCCGCGTGAAGGCGTCCTTGTAATCGCGAGTTGAGAGGGGCACCTCATGCAGTGGTTTCAGCTAAATTGGGGATGCCGCGACAACGTTACAGACGATACTTTGAACCAGAATCGAACGTCACAGTTCCCAGGCAAACTGCATCCAACGCAACGAAGAGGGCCAGGACTTCGGACACTTCTCAGGTGAGTGTGTATCTAGATGCGCTGGCGGGTGTCGGCGTAGCAGCCTCCCCCCCCCCTCCCAAGAAAAAAAAAGTTGTGGTAGTTGACGTAGTACCCTTGTGTATGCCCCACAGGACTTCGTTGCTTCGTACTACTTGCACGATCTCGCTTCTGGTAGCCTAGCAGAAAAGAATCCGTGTTTATTGGCAGCTACATTTACCTTTGTGACGCTTGTCCGCTTACTCGGGAGGATGACGTGAAGTTTGGCGATGTGCGTAGCGAACCAGCACCAGGTGGTGGACAAACGAACGCGCGCATTCAGCCTCCACCAGCGGAAATATCACAACCTTGCTCACGCCTTTGCTAACTTTGACATTTTCGGAGGCTACCCTGTACTGTACTGACGTTCAAGGAACATTAATTCAGATGCTAATATAATTATGCGGTGATAACAGTCTCTGCTAACGAAATTATATGCATTGTAATTGAGTTGCTAATGTAAATATGTGGTGATAACAGTTTGAGTTACAACCAAACTGTATGTATTTCCTATTTTCAGAATGCGAAAAGAGCAAGGGGAAATGGTGCAGGCATCGTGTGTCCTGGAGGCAGCACAGACTCCACCACTGGTGGTCACACAAACTGCAGCCAAGGTCAGAGTACTGATCCGGAAGAGGATGGTAGCCAAGTTCAGAACTCTAAACTGGAAGCAGGACTGAGCACTAGCGAGCCAGAAGGTGAAGTGCCAACTGGCCACAACAATAATGCCCCAGACTTTTCACACCCTGGTAACCAGAGTTCCCACAACTGCGACAGCAACACTGAACGAATGCCATGTGATCAGGCACCTGAAGAGGGTCCGGATGCCGAGTTGTCTGAGAGGGAATTGTCAGGAAGTTCTGATGATTTCAGTGAATACCTGGGAAAACTCTCAGAAGAAACTATCTCACACCAATCAACAACAAAAGCTCAGGTGCTTCTGCTGGTTCTTGCTTACGTAGTCACTGCCGGACTGACTTGGACACAGGTGAAAGGGCTACTAACCCTCCTCAATGCTCTTTTTGGAGAGGTTGTTGTGCCCTCCACGACATACCTGCTTCGAAAGATGTGGAAAAAAAAGATGCATTACGACTTCACCTGTACTGCCGCTTATGTCACAATTATCTTGGCATTTCACACCAAATTCCTGCGAAAAGTGACATCACCTGCAGTAACTGCCATGTAAAAAAAAAGCTTAGAGAAGTTGATCTCGACAGGGAGCTTCTTTGTCATTTTCGACATGAGGCAGCAACTAGCAGACACCATCAAACGCGTCAGTGGTGCACTCCTCGAGAGCTTGCGAAAGCTTTCGCTTGAGAATCGAGAGCCAGGAGTGTATCGTGATGTTACCGATGGGTACCTGTACAGGAGTACACGAAGACAGTTGGACATGTCCTGGACTGACCTTCACGCTGACATTCAACACGGATGGTGCACCTGTGTTCGAGTCGAGCAAGAACTCGATTCGGCCCATTCAGGTGTTAATTAATGAACTTCCCGTGGCACTTCGGTGGCAGAACATTGCTCTTTCGGGCCTTTGGTTCTCCAAGAGTCATCCACCCATGCACGTATTCATGGCCAAGTTTGCTGAAGAAGTCAGGAGCATTAGAACTATAGCATGGGCTTCTGCTGGGACAGTCATAAAGTCAGCTGTGCATGTGGTCCTTTGCTGTGTAGATTCCCCGGCCAGAGCAGCACTGGCTCAACATGAAACAGTTTAATGGGTATTATGGCTGCAGCTGGTGCCGTGAGGAGGGCACATGTGTTAACGGTGAGTAAAATTTTATTTGATTTTAGACTTGTTGTCGAAAAACATTAGTTGAAGCCAAAAGTATAGAAAATGTGGTAAATGTTGCATTAAATTGTTTAATGCAAAGAAAAACGAGCCCTTAAAATTCCCCCCTTGTTTCATTAATGTCTTCAGTGAACAGCACGAAGCACGGTTTCATTTTATACCATCTCCTTGAATGGACAGTCAACGCTAAATTGGCTAGTGCAAAAAAAAATAAAACAAATACTCTTCTTGGCGTTTATTCATTAACAGTATTCATTGTTCAGCCTTTCGGTCAATCCATTAGTCTGTGGGTGATAGGCTGTTGTTTTGCGATGCGTGGTGTAGCTTAGCTGAAAAACATGTTCAAGAAGCCTTGCCGTAAACGCCGTTCCTCGGTCTGTGATGACACAGGATGGGGCGCCGTGGCGTAGTACAATGCTCTCAATGAAAAACTGAGCAACTTCAGAAGCTGTGCCTTTGGGAAGAGCCTTCGTTTCAGCGTAGCGGGTTAAATAATCTGTAGCGACGATTATCCACTTGTTTCCCGAAGATGACAAGGGAAACGGGCCCAGGAGGTCCATGCCGACCTGGTCGAAGGCTGTTCTGGGTGGCTCGATAGGGTTGAGTAATACCGCAGGCTTGACAGATGGAGACTTTCGGCGCTGGCATTCGCGGCAGGCTTGAACGTATTGTTTAACGCAAGTGGCAAGTTTCGGCCAGTAGTATGACTTGCGTACGCTAGCAAGCGTTCGAGTGATGCCCAGATGGCCAGATGGAGGTTCGTCATGGCAATATATTTTGTAATTGTTGCAGTACATATATTTTGTAATTGCACCGCCAGTGTCGAGAACCCTAAAATGAGTATCTTGGTGCCTGGGAATGCGTTCAATGTATTCTGAGTACCGCCACTGCGCATAAAAACCAAATTTGAATGGGGCTTGCTAGGCCTAATCTTCGACCATTGCATTAGGCATATTTGCAAGTATCTAAAAACAGGAACTCGCTCCTTCATGAAACCTGTCTACAATTGATCTTACTGCATTACAGGATCGTAAGAAGTTTAGTTTGCTCTTGCTGGACATCTTATTTGTGGAGAATAAGTAACCAAACTCTGGCACGTCTAGTGCAAAAGAAAACGAACAAGAGAGCAAGTGAAACAACTCATGCTACTAGTGCCTCCTAATTATTCAAATAGAAACCACATGTTACAGTAGCCATTATCCTCTATGTGATTGCACTAATTGTTTGTGGCCTACGCATGTCCCTTTGAGCACTAGAGGCAGTTTTTGCTTGCAGTGGAAGGTCGGACACGTGTGTCCCAATGACCGATGATGGTTAAAGATGAACCAGCTTGCCTGAATGAATTTATTAATACGGCACGTTTAGGGCATTTCTGGAATATGTGCATCCCACAACCAGTTACTTCTGACAAACTGAATGTGAATGTCATCACTTATTGACATTCCATTTTTACATCGTGAAATGTTTGCTATAATAAAAAGTTCTGCTTTGGGGATGGTCACTTTTAGATTGCAACACCTGCTAAATTTATGTCTTTGCAGTTGAATTTCTGTTCAGGTGTGCAAGTCAAATAATTATTTAATTATTTCTTGGGCATCTGTGTTTGTTTTTACAGGGACAGTGAAGTACGTATACACTGGGCCAGCAAGCACCGGATCGGACTCACGGACGTGTGGTGGAGGCCATGCGGCGAGCAAAAGGAGCAGAGGAGCCATTTGAAAGGTTTCAAGGGACCCTCATCACTGGTGAAGTTCAAAGGCCTAGATCTTGTCTGATGATTACCTCCGGATTATATGCATTCCATCCTGGAAGGGGTCACGAAACAGCTTGCTGACTTGTGGCTGTCTACCACCGGTTCAGTGTTCTATATTGGGCGGCAGATTAGGCTTCTGGATTGTAGACTAGGTGCCATAAAACCACCCATTGGTTTTTCAAGAATTGGGAGACCAATCTCAGAGCGTGCTTTTTTGGAAAGCCACAGAGTGGCGCTATTGGCTCTTATTTTACAGCTTTCCATGTTTGTTTGATCTGCTGCCTCGACAGTACCTAGCGCATGCTGAACTTCTTGTGAAGGCAACGTTTTTGTTACTGAAGGACACAGTAACAGAGGACGACATCAGTGTAGCGGAAAGATCACTATTGACATTTGTTCAGGAGATGGCTAGATTGTATGGTGAGGCAGCTATGACATACAATGTCCACCAGTTGCTGCACCTTTCTAAATCTGCACGCATGTTTGGGCCGTTGTGGGGTACATCCACATTCCCATTTGAGTATGGGATTGGCCGTGCACTTCGTTTAGTATCAGCAGCCAAACTTGTACCAATGTAGATTACTGAACGATGCATTATGCATCAGACATATCGTGATGCCGAAAGGAATGTTGATCTCCCGCCTCGCTTGGCAGCTGCTAAGAAAAGCTTTTCAGTTCAACGTAAGCGACGTTCTCAAACATGTCCTCTTGGCTTGGCACATCCCATTTCGGTCATTCCAGACCATCTGAAAGCCATTTTTGTTTCACATTTCGGCTGCATTCCTGAAATGTCTAGATACTTCCGTGCCCAGATTGGTAGCATTGTTTTACACACATCTGATTATTCCACACCTAAGAAGACTTGCTCTTGCTACGTTAAAATGTTGGATGGGTCGCACTGCTATGTACTGGGAATTTATGTGATTGCAAGCACCATGTATTTGCACTGTCAGAGATTGCTGGCCTCAGCGCAAGTGTTTGATTTGCCTCACATTTTCAAATGTCAACAGCCACCAGCCACTCGCAACCACTGTCTTTATGCATCCAGTGATGTAGCCTCCCAATGTGTTTTCGTGACTGTAAATAATACTTCATACTTAAGCGAGGTTCCTAACACAAACGAAACAGACTAGATGCAACTGATTTATGACTTTTTGGGCTTGGAAATTGTCTTAGTCATGATTGTCCTTCTCAACCAATGTCATTTTCACCACAGGACTAATGCCTCTCCCGATAGTATTCAACTCATTCCGCCTTAGGTGAGCTGATTTCATTTAATGCCTGTGAATACTTTACAAAGGCAGTGAAAAAATGACTGCATTGTAGCATTTTTTGTAAACATGTTGAAGTGTTTCAAGCCGTGAATGTTCTTCCTTATTTATTCTACAAGTGTATTTATATTTGTAAAGATGCGTGTTTATCTGTATCTATTTATGCATGTGTATATATCTGTAAACCTTTTTTCTTCTCTTTTCAATGTTTTTTTTTCGTTCCCTCGTGTAATCTTTCGTACTATAATTATTACTGCAACATATTTGCTGTATTCCATGTAAAATCAATGCTACTCATTTTGTTTAACTGTTCACGTTTTGCTGTTCACTATGCATTTTTTGTAAACATGTTGAAGTGTTTCAAGCCGTGAATGTTCTTCCTTATTTATTCTACAAGTGTATTTATATTTGTAAAGATGCGTGTTTATCTGTATCTATTTATGCATGTGTATATATCTGTAAACCTTTTTTCTTCTCTTTTCAATGTTTTTTTTCTTCCCTCGTGTAATCTTTCGTACTATAATTATTACTGCAACATATTTGCTGTATTCCATGTAAAATCAATGCTACTCATTTTGTTTAACTGTTCACGTTTTGCTGTTCACAATTCTGATGACTAGAGACCGGATTTTAGGCAACTGCCGATTTTGTTCCTTGCGTTACCTATCATGCCACTTCGATATATGAGCATGAATTAGAGGTTAAGAAGGGCTTTTATAGCGTTTTTGTAGTGCCTATAAATTCCTATTTTCAAAATCGGTACCTATACGAACACTATTTAACCTCAAATTTTGCTTTCGTGTAGTTTCAGAACGTCATTCATGTTAGCGGGCAAAATTGACCTTTCGGAACTATGCTGCGTAACCTAGTTGTCTAGTTCAACAAACATCCATAAACAAGCACCAGCCGCCGTGAAATGGGTCACGCCGACCACCTTACGCCATCGCACTGACATGGTGCGAGTGGTGCCAGGAGTGAGAGGAGGAGGAGAGAAAAAGACGCTTTTTCTGCTACCCTAAATAGGAGCACGTCCCAGCGTATATAGTGGAATGTGGAGAAGAAAATAAAGCTGCGAAGAGGAGAGGGGAAGAACAGGAGAGTGGCATCCATAGCAGATGACGTGGCGGACGGCTTTTAAAGCCAGTTTTCCGGGCCATTGTTCCCAATGAATTGAAGCTCCTGACTGAAGATATGAGTGTGGTGGGGGGCAGGGAACATGAAGTGCCTCTGTGCAGCGGAAGAAAGATGAACGAATGCGAAACCGTCGAGTGCCGTCAGGGCAAGGTAGAAAAGTAAAGCGTATATAAGAAAAATAAAATCAGATGTGCACATGGCTTTTGCTTTGTTTGTAATTTATTTCTTCAAGGGTGCTTCACCAGGTCACAGGAGAAATTTTATTTAGACACTGGAAGTTGTTGCACGCCCAATGAAGAGCTTTGTACCTCAAGCATTTTTTAATTGATTCATTACGAGCCGCAAAAACATGATGCGAGAAGGGGAGCTTGAAACATTTGCCACTCGCCCCGTGCTGACTTCGCAAGCCAAATTCCTTCCCTGCCCTCTTTGGTATTGGAGCAACTAAGAGCCGAAGATCACACGACGCAAACACATGAACACGTCATGCATATGGAAGGGTACATGCGCATGACATGCCCAAGCCAGGTCGTTCACGCAAGCGGTGTTGTGTCGCTTCGGCGTTGTCTGTAGTGTACAGCCTGTTTCTGTGGGATGGATCCGCACGTTTGGAGAGGCTGGAATGAATCACCTACCCTTACCACGATATATAGCGTCGCACCTCTGGAACTGCTGTAAGGGACGATGCACCAAAAATACGCCAAGTGCTGTCAGGGCTGGCGCCGGCACGATGCGAGAAAGGGGGGCAAGACGAACGCAAACGAAACGGAGGCCGCTTAGTCTCGCATCTCGCTCGATTTGAAGTAACAAATATTAATAATACTAAATACGCGCACAGATTCCGTTTGTATGTTTGAATATTTCTATCAACTTTCATTCATCTATTCAAGCAACAGATTGCACGCATTACACATGTCGTTATCGAATAATTCTCGCGGTTTCACATACTACTGGGATGTATGCAGGACCATTCGTTGTTGTACGTTGCATCAGGCCCCGTAGCCAGCAATTTGTTTCGGGGAGGGGGGCACCTGTTGAAGGCCTTCAAAATCACTGATTTTTCATCAATGTCATCGTTAAAACACATGCCTCCATCCAAATTTTGGAAGGAAGGGCGGGCCCCTAGCCCCCCCCCCCCTCCTGGCTACGGGCCTGTGTTACCTCCTCCACGTTAGGGCGCGTGCCTGTGAGATGAAGGGTAAGTGGCGTTCAGTCTGACATTTGACCTCTTTCCGGGGAGCGCGTAAGATTGTATATCTTGGAAGACGTGATCGTCAGCGCCCAGTGCATGCCTTACAGTTGCCAGCTCAAAATGCTCAAACCTGGTGGGGGGGCCCTTTAAGGTGTTCACAGACAGAGGAGAAATTGACCCTGCGCGATTACATCCGGCCAATACGAGGCTAAAAGACCATTATGGCTTTCTAGTGGTCTGGCTATTTGCTCCTGTGCTGCCCTTCTCAGCCATGCCGAAAAGAAAGATACCCAGGAGTGTGTTTATTCGACGATGGACACTTAGCTCACCATGGTTGCCAATAAAAGAAGAGACCGTGTTCTCGAAGCCGTGCGCGAAAAAGGACAATTTTGCATGGCTAAGTTAAACCATTGGCGCCTTTGTGCCATCATGAACCATATCATTTTTTTTTACTTTCCTGTCGTAGACAAAGGTCGTGCCCGTCTCTCTTGGAATATTTGAATTTTTGTAAAAGTTTATTGTGCCTATATTGACAATTTCGGCGGCCTAAAACTGTTCTGCTTGCCTATTTTTGGCGCCTAAAATGCGATTTTCAGTGCCTAAAAATCCGGCCTCTACTGATGATCTACCAGTTGAATGATCTCTTCGCTGACATGTTTCTGTTCAACATTTAGCATGTACTTTAAGGTTGGGCGCCACGTGTGCTGTGAAGTCAAGCCTTGCCTTTTGTGTTTGGTTTCCAGGCCTTTGTTAAGCTGCAGACGGCAGCTTTTAGCCTTGAAAACCAGTCCAAAATGTATTTGGAAAAATAAAGATTTTGAATTTTACAAATTTATGTCATGATAACTGTTTTTTTCGTGCCTGCTGTAAACAGTACCTATGTGTTGTCTTTATGGGTGAGATTACTTAATTTTAAGCTGTTTTACTGCTAGAAATGGACATGGGCTGGGCACGTAGCGTGAAGGCAAGATAACCTCTGGTAATTAAGGATCACAGGCCGGATTCCAAGAGAAGGCAAGCGCATGAAGGGTAGACAGAAAGTTAGGTGGGCAGATTAGGTTAGGAAGTTTGCGGTTATAGCATGGCAGCAGTAAGCACAGGACCGAGTCGATTGGCGGAACGTGGGAGAGGCCTTTGTCCTGCAATGGGCGTAGCCAAGCTGACCATGACTGCTTCTTACTTGTCTGTGTGTGTTTAGTATTTCTTTTACTCCACATTGTTCTGACGCTATTGCTTGTTCATATAATGTGCCAGAATAAAGGTTATGTTTTCAGGTTAGTGCCATGTTATCTTGTGTTGTTGTTTTTAGCACCACTTCGGTGTAGTGGCTTAGCAACATATGTGAGCGAAAATTCGAAGCAAATGTAGGCCATGGAGTAGTTTAATAAGTCATAATTATTTGAGTGTCTTTAAATTAAGGTACACAGAACTGCAAACATGGCTGGTACAGAATTTTTTATCCTTTAACAAACAAATATCTAGATGATAATGGTGTAAATCTTCACAATTTTTGCAGTACAAATATAAATTTTGCCCCCCTGAGTGTGATGAAGCAGACATTTAGTAGGTTGGAATTCAACTTAAGCATATGGAATTGAGTTCTCGTAAGCACATTCAAGTGAGCTCTTATCAGAAATATTTTATGAGTGACTATTGGCAAACAGTTATTTTACTGACCCATGCTTAACATCAGTGAAAACGGTCACTTGAATGATGTTAATGAGCCCATTGACAGAAAGACAGACAGACAAAAAACTTCATTAACGGAGTCCTGAGGGACTAGCTGGCGAGGACCCCCTGGGGCCCCCGGCTCGCCGCTGGCTGCTCCCATGTTGGAATTGGGAGGCCATGCCTCTCCTCTCATTCCCGGGCCCTCGGGATCCTGTCCACAACCCATAGAAATGCGCTAATTTTTTAATCACTGGTGCACTTTGCAGCACAGAGATGTGTCTGCTTATCTTAAAATATATTCCTCACTGCTGTCCACTTGCTATTGCATGGTTCTTTTCAATGCACAGTAAGGTAATAAGGAATAATAGCGGTTTCAGTGGCCAATTGAAATGTATAGTAGATTATTTTCCATATGTTGGGACACTCGCTTATGGAGCATAGGTTAGCTAAATATATGGGAAACAAAGTCGTCAGGGATTCTCAAAATTTACCTAGGCACGCCCAGAATTCAATTCAATCAGGTTCACTCCCACCGAAGCACACCATAATTGTTCCCAGCTGTGTTTAGACTGAGTACTAAATCGTGCTCACTCAAACACTGCCTCACAAAAATACTCATCCTGTTTCACTTGCAGTATTAGACTCAACAACTCTGCTTACGTATGCTCATCCGTGCTCACCAAGATTTAACTCAGCCAGAATTTTCCAAAATATGTTCAGGGGTAAGGACCAAAGACTGAGTAAGCCAGACATGAGTGAATTTGCCAAGCTATGGGAATGCCACATATGGGTATAGCGGAATGGAAGGGTTTATCCAATGCTCATTTTTGTGGTTAGATGCTCCATTTGTGGGGCTACAAACTTCATGCATCTTAGTTTGCTAAGAAAAAATTAGTGTGGCTTATGATGACAAGGTGGTGAGAAAGGCTGAGGAATCAGGAGATTGGAGAGAGGAGGTGATGGCTTCATGTTCTGAATAGAAATACAGAATGTATGCAAGGAATAAGAAGCACTCGAAGACATAGGTCGGCGAACCCACTCATTTGTTTGAGAAAAACTGGTAAGGCGCAAAAAGGACGGGGACGAAAAAAAAACAGACATGAATTGACAAACACGGGCGCTAACTTCCAACCGTTTATTAACAGAAACCGCATAATTTCACAGCTCAGCACGGTGCTTGTCTCGACCCTTTTTTTTAGTGCCTCATGATGATTTGTTGTTCTTCCATGTACCGATATATGTAATGTGATTACCTTGTTTGGCAGCATATATCAACAGGCATGGTTTCTGTTAATAAACAGTTGGAAGCTGGCACCAGTGTTTGTCCATTCGTGTCTTCTTTTATTTGTCCCCGTACTTTTTGCGCTTTACCAGTGATGAGCCGGCTCACTTAGACACACATTTAGCTCTGAATCTGAGTGAGTGAGCCCGGATGAGTAGTATTTTGGCAAGTTTGAGTCTGAGTGCAGGTTGAAGAAAAGTTTTGTGAAGCTGAGTGCGAGTAAGCCCTAAGTGCCAAATATATTCCTTGAGTGTGTCTGAGTGAGTTCCATGTTCTTTTGCTGAGGCTGGGATCTTACCTCTCATTGGCATTACAATCAGCCTCCTGTCGGCTCACATTTATATATACTGCCACGCGCTATTCTTATTTTCACTTTTGTTGTATTCGGTTTTCGCCAACAAAGACCGTCAGCAAAGCTCAACTCAAACCGCGCCTTATTGTTCTACAACCTTCGCGATTATTGTAGATCGTTTTGTTAAGATTGCGCGCAAGACGCGACCACTCGAGATTATTCCAGAGGATGCGCGATGACCATTGATAAGGCTAGAATGTTCGACGCGTGATGCATAAAAGCCGGCGCGCTCCGACGATGTTCAGATTATCGACGGCCGACGCTCTGTTCGCCGCTTTCAGTGCCAGTGTGCATTGCTGTAGCCTGACTTTCAGTTTCTTGGCCACAACTTCGGCCTAATAAAGAGTTCCTTTCTTTTAACACCGACTGTTGCCTTCGTCGACGTCACGACCACGTGACATCTGGTGGAGGTGCTTCCTGGTCCATGTACCGAACGCCCCCCCTCCAGCCGTGAGCCAAGCCCACATCGGGAAGAAGACATCGGCGCCAACCTCGATCAGCGAGCTAGCCGAAGGCAGCGAGGGCTACCTCCAGAGCACGGGCCTCTACTCGATAAGATTCGGAAGACCAAGGCTACGACCGCTACTGCAGAGACCATGACCACCCCTGTGCCGCCTGCATCAATCGTGCTCCAGCAACCCAGGGAACCACCAACTTTCCGTGGTTCATCGCGGGAAAACCCGGAGACTTGGCTTGAAATATACGAACGTGTCGCCACCTTCAACCACTGGAATACCGAAGACAAGCTGCGCCATGCCTACTTCTACCTGGAAGACGCGGCACGGACCTGGTTCGAGAATCGGGAATCCTCACTCCAAACCTGGGACCTCTTCCGCAGCGCGTTCCTGGACACGTTCACGAGCGACGTCCGAAAGGAAAGGGCGGCTTCATTGCTCGAGACCCGGGTGCAGCTACCCAACGAAAACGTCAACATCTTCACGGAAGAGATGACGCGACTTTTCCGCCAGGCCGACGCTGACATGCCCGCAGACAAAAAAGTCCGCCTGCTTATGCGGGGTGTGAAACAAGAACTCTTCGCAGGACTTGTCCGCAACCCGCCCAAGACGGTCGCCGAATTCGTCACCGAGGCAACGACAATTGAAAAGGCGCTTGAATTGCGTACCAGCCCGTACAACCGCCGCATTCCTTCGATGACCTACGGGGAGGTTCAAGCGCTGCATGCCGACGACCTGCGCGACACCATCAGAGCGATCGTTCGGGAGGAGCTACGCAAATTGTTGCCATGCCCTCAGCCTCATGTGGAGCCGATCGCCGACGCCGTGCGCCAGGAAATCCATCAATATCTGGGAGCACACGAACCAGCGCAGCCTGAGCCACAAGCGATGAGCTATGCTGCTGCAGCGCGTCGTAACGCTCCCCCTCCGCGCCCACGCGAATGCGCCGCACCGCCGCAGTTCCGACGACAGACACCACCGCCGCCGCCACCAACGACACTATACAGCCCACCTGTTGGCCAGCGTTACACCCCGAGGAAGACCGACGTTTGGCGCGCCCCCGACCACCGCCCGCTCTGCTACCATTGCGGAGAAGCTGGTCACACATACCGCCGCTGCCAGTACCGACAGATGGGGGCCTACGCGGTTTCGCCGTCGACGCGCCTCGTCCGCAGCGGGGTGAACGACCGCAACACATCGCCGACTACCTCGCAGGAGCTCAGTGGACCCCCGACGACCTTCCCGCTCACCGTCGCCCGGCCGCTACATGTCACCGCACCGCCGGCAGTACACTGGCCCTAACCGGGGCCGGTCACCTAGCCCTTACCCGGAAAACTAAGGGCAGCAACCGATGGAGGTGCGGTTGCTGTACGTCGAACTACCGAAGATCCTCCGCCGAGGCCGACGACGACGACGCGACGAAACCTGCTGAACCCGACGCGAAGCAGACAGAGCACTGCCGACGAAACCTCGCGGACCGAGCTAGACCTGACGACTCAACATGATGGAAGCAGCGCAACAAATCGACGCAGCCGTGATCCGACGCCGCGAGCTAACCGCAACGCAATAATAGCGAAAGTTGGGCTAGTTGGTGGTTCATGCTTGGGATGTAAAAAACAGCGCAAAATATAGACAAGGACTGACGAAGAGACGACACGGCGCTGAACTCGCAACTAAACTTTATTGGAAGGCACACGCACATATATCAATCATTCGACCTAGTCACGTGGCACACCAAAGGCGTCTGCGCAGCAGAAACAAACAGGGTACGAAAAATGCCTAATCATTGTGAACAGCAACACGTGTATAATAACCGAAAAAAAACACATCTTCATCCTTCCCAAAAACATGCGCAACAGTCTATAACAAACTAATAATCACTTTAACATGGCAGCGCTGAACCCAGGTACCGAACCTCCTTTTCACCAAGGGCCACAGACGGCTTACTTACACACCTTTCCCCCCTCTCTTTCAATGAAAAAAGCCTCCATCACTTCCCTAGTGCATTTGTCCCGATGGCCAAACAAACAAGTGGCTTCATCTGCCATAGGTTGGCAGCCACACTCTCTACAATTATACACGTGTTATTATACACGTGTTGCTGTTCACAATGATTAGGCCTTTTTCGTACCCTGTTTGCTCTGCTGCGCAGACGCCTTTGGTGTGCCAACACGTGTTATTATACACGTGTTGCTGTTCACAATGATTAGGCCTTTTTCGTACCCTGTTTGCTCTGCTGCGCAGACGCCTTTGGTGTGCCACGTGACTAGGTCGAATGATTGATATATGTGCGTGTGCCTTCCAATAAAGTTTAGTTGCGAGTTCAGCGCCGTGTCGTCTCTTCGTCAGTCCTTGTCCATATTTTGCGCTGTTTTTACATCCCAAGCGCAACGCAAGGCGACGGACTAGCGACCTCGACGTTCTCATCGACGGTCACAACGTCACCGCTCTCGTCGACACTGGTGCCGACTATTCCGTAGTCAGTGGGCCATTCGCCGCCAAGCTGAAGAAAGTAAAGACCGCTTGGAGTGGACCCCAAATCCGGACAGCTGGAGGTCACCTGATAACGCTAATCGGAGTCTGTACAGCAAGAGTCACTATCAATAATCGGACTTACCTGCGAGCTTCGTAATCCTGCAACAGTGCTCCAGGGATGTGATACTTGGGATGGACTTCCTAAGTCAACATGGCGCCGTGATGGACCTGAGGTCTGAATCAATAACCCTAACCTCAGAAAACGCACTGCCGCCCCACACGACGTCAGCGACCCATGCTTTAAATCTGATAGAAGAGCAGGTCACCGTTCCGCCTTTCTCCAGCGTCATCATTTCCGCCGGCACCGAAGAACCCTCAGACTTCGAAGGCGTCATCGAGGGTGATCAGCTCCTGAACCGCCAGATTTGCGTCGCAAGAGGCATCGCCGAGTTGCGTGATGGCAAATCAAAGGTACTGCTGACAAACTTCACGAATATAGGCACCTTAACATTGGTACGACGGTCGCCTACATCGAGAAGTTCGTGGACAACAAGCAATGCTTTCGCCCTATCCGATGCTACCGAACCTCCTTCGACGAATCGAGGTCCCGGAATAGATTTCAACGTCAACCCAGAGTCTCCCGAAGCAAGAGCAAGATCAGCTGAAAAATCTGCTCTTGCAATTCAAGGACTGCTTCTCGTCGTCGTCAAGAATTCGACAGACCCCAATCGCGAAACACCGCATCATAACAGAGGAAAATGCGAGACCACTCCGCCAGAGCCCGTACCGAGTTTCAACGCGAGAACGCGAGGCCGTAAAGCAACAAGTCGACGAAATGCTACGCGACGACATCATCCAGCCTTCCAAGAGTCCTTGGGCGTCACCCGTGGTGTTAGTGAAGAAGAAGGACGGAACCCTGCGTTTCTGCGTCGATTATCGCCGCCTGAACAAGATCACGAAGAAGGACGTGTATCCTCTCCCACGTATAGACGACGCCCTGGATCGACTCCACAGCGCGCAGTACTTTTCGTCGATGGACCTCAAGACCGGCTATTGGCAAATAGAGGTCGACGAGAGAGACCGAGAGAAGACTGCCTTTATCACACCAGACGGCCTCTTCGAGTTCAAGGTCATGCCCTTCGGTCTTTGCTCGGCACCTGCGACGTTCCAACGTGTTATGGACACTGTACTCGCCGGCTTGAAGTGGCATACCTGCCTTGTGTACTTGGACGACGTCGTTGTATTTTCATCAAACTTCGACGAACATCTCCGGCGCCTTCAGGCTGTACCTCAAGCAATCAAGGCCTCCGGACTCACCCTGAAGCCAGAAAAGTGCCGCTTCGCATACGAGGAACTTCTGTTCTTGGGTCACGTCATCAGCAAGTCTGGAGTTCGCCCCGACCCACGGAAAGCAGCTGCCATCGCTGCCTTTCCGCCGCCCACCGACAAGAAAGCCGTACGCCGATTTCTCGGCTTGTGCGCCTATTATCGACGCTTTGTCAAGGCATTTTCGCGCATCGCCGAGCCACTAACTCAGCTCACAAAAAACGACTTGGAATTCAAGTGGGGAGCGGCGCAAGTTGAGGCATTTCAAGAATTGAAACGACGCCTGCAGACGCCTCCTATACTTGCGAATTTCGACGAACACGCCGACAAGGAAATCCACACCGACGCAAGCAGCGTAGGACTCGACGCCGTTCTTGTCCAGAGAACTGCCGGCGTGGAAAGGGTTATCAGTTATGCTAGCCGGTCGCTATCCAAGGCAGAAGCCAACTATTCCACAACAGAAAAGGAGTGCCTTGCCATCATCTGGGCAACGTCAAAGTTTCGCCCCTACCTCTACGGCAGGCCCTTCAAAGTTGTGAGCGACCACCACGCCTTGTGTTGGCTAGCTAACCTGAAGGACCCCTTCAGGTCGTCTCGCAAGATGGAGTCTGAGACTTCAAGAATTCGACGTTACCGTCGTTTTCAAGTCCGGACGAAAACACTCTGACGCCGACTGCTTGTCTCGCGCCCCCGTTGACCCGCCGCCGCAGGATGACCAGGAGGACGACTTCTTCTTGGGAACCATAAGTCCCGATGATTTCGCCGAACGACAGCGAGCCCACCTGGAACTCAGAGGCCTCGTGGAGTACCTCGAAGGCAAGACCGCCATTGCTCCAAAGGCATTCAAGCGAGGACTCGCGTCGTTTTTCTTGCGAAACAGCGTTCTCATAAAGAAGAATTTCTCGCCACTTCGAGCAAACTACCTCCTCGTCGTGCCTTCAGCATAAATCCTGCAGGCTCTACACGACGACCCGACAGCTGGACACCTCGGACTTTCCCGCATGCTCGCCAGAGTACAGGAAAAGTACTACTGGCCGCGCCTTGCCGCCGACGTCGCTCGCTACGTAAGGACGTGCCGAGACTGTCAGCGACGGAAGACACCGCCCACAAGACCAGCAGGCTTCCTTCAGCCGATCCAGCCTCCTCGGCGACCGTTCCAGCAGATCGGGATGGACCTCCTGGGGCCGTTCCCAACGTCGACTTGTGGAAATAAATGGATCGTCGTAGCCACCGACTACCTCACCCGCTACGCCGAAACAAAAGCCCTGCCCAAAGTCAGTGCCGCCGAGGTAGCCAAGTTCTTCGTTGAGAACATCGTCCTTCGACACGGCGCCCCAGAGGTTCTCAACACCGACAGAGGTACGGCGTTTACGGCTGACCTAACCCAGGCGATCTTGGCATACAGCCACACAAGCCACCGCCGGACCACCGCGTACCACCCACAGACCAACGGCCTGACCGAGCGTCTAAATAAGACCATCGCCGACGTGCTGGCCATGTACGTCGACGTCGAACACAAGACGTGGGACGCCATCTTTCCGTACATGACCTTCGCATACAACACGGCCGTGCAAGAAACGACGCAGATGACGCCATACTAGTTGGTATACGGACGGATCCCGGCAACGACACTCGACGCCATGTTACCAAACGTGACGGAGGAAGAAAACATCGACGTGACCACCTACCTACAGCGCGCCGAAGAAGCACGACAGTTCGTCCGCCTGCGGATCAAGAATCAGCAGACGACTGACAGCCGCCGCTACAATCTTTGACGACGCTTCGTGGAATACCAGCCCGGCGACCGCGCTTGGGTGTGGACGCCGATACGCCAACGTGGACTTAGTGAAAAACTTCTTCGGCGATACTTCGGGCCGTACAAGGTGCTTCGACGTCTCGGTGCTCTGGACTACGAGGTCGTCCCGGACGGCATAACGAACTCTCAACGGCGCCGTGCGCGACCCGAAGTCGTCCATGTCGTGCGCCTCAAGCCGTATTACGCGCGTTAACAAACCTGAGGACTGCACTTATTGCTTAATTATTGTACTTTCTTTCTTTATTGTTGTGATTTATTGTTGCATGCATTTTCCCCGTGTTCTGTTTTAAGCATCGGGACGATGCCTTTTCAGAAGGGGGCATTGCCACGCGCTATTCTTATTTTCACTTTTGTTGTATTCGGTTTTCGCCCACAAAGACCGTCAGCAAAGCTCAACTCAAACCGCGCCTTATTGTTCTACAACCTTCGCGATTATTGTAGATCGTTTTGTTAAGATTGCGCGCAAGACGCGACCACTCGAGATTATTCCAGAGCATGCGCGATGACCATTGATAAGGCTAGAATGTTCGACGCGTGATGCATAAAAGCCGGCGCGCTCCAACGATGTTCAGATTATCGACGGCCGACGCTCTGTTCGCCGCTTTCAGTGCCAGTGTGCATTGCTGTAGCCTGACTTTCAGTTTCTTGG